>CAIGRB010003901.1:17025-28152 GCA_903798255.1 Fraxinus quadrangulata | reverse complement strand
ATTAAATTGATTTTCACGATACATTTTTCGATTATAGTGACAGGATGAAAGCCTCTAATTGTATTATAAAAATGGAATAATTGATGTGAATGATCCAATCAAATTGAGGAAATTTCGACGCTTCACTGCTTCAAAATATTGATTTTAATTTCACCTTTCAACATTAAATTTTACTACACATTGAAGACGATGCCCATCCCCTTTTGGAACCCTTAAGTATTTTTTATTTTCCTGTGGATACGACACATCAAAACTGCACTAAATTTATCGCGTTATTCTTTGGACGTAATCAATTATTATTGGAAGTAATTAAAAAATAAGGATATATTCGTAAACGAACAAAACAAAAAATTCTTAATAAAGAAATAAGACTATATAAATGAGATAAAAAAATAAGAAAAGTGAGTATATATAAATGAGACGGATGGAGTATTACTTTATGCTCAAAATTTGTGCACCAACCTTGAGTGCTAAAACATCTTAACTCACAAAAAGTAGGTCATTTTACAAAAATGGCGTTTCGATAAATGTGCCTCGAAAAAATTACTGGTAAAGTCTCTCAAATTTGATCACATTCAAGCCCAACATCCAATTTTGACTAGAAATCAAAATTGCCTTTAAAATATTTAGCAAACAAAATAATTAGTAGACCACGGATGATCACAATTAACGATAAATAACGTTATACGGATTCAACTAGCGACTTGATACTTTGATAGTTCGGCCATCGGATTTAAAATCTATTACTCTAGTTTAGACAATTCAACAAACAAGATAATTATAATTTATTACGTGTCCACCTTATTTATATTTTCACACTTGGTGGTTCTCACCCAAGGCTTTCTTAAATGTTATCAATATCTCAATGGTTGACACGAAATATTATTTGCATCGCACATTTTTATGTTCTTTTATGTTTTAATTAGTAATTGCCCTTTTCAATTTAAGTTAGGTTATATCTTTAATGCATGACAGCAGTTCAAATATTATTTTATTTTCGAACAGCTTAACATTGCATATTCCAACTTGTTCTATCTTCTGGAAGTAAGATGCCTGTGTTAATCTTTAAGATTGTTGGATATTTTTCAAAATAAGTAGTTTTGGAGCAAATGTGCTTATAATATAGATTGGATAAGTTACTTATCTGACGTTGAAAACTGAACGATTGGCTTAAATTTATGAAAATACGTGTTTATTATGCAGTAGTGCCAATTATTCACAACTTTTCCATATTTCACTCTTGGAATTGGCTCTTTCAAACAAATGGTCAATTATTCAAAAAGGTTTCGATTTCATCGTGACAACTCTATGTAGGGCACGTTTGGTAAGGCTTCTGTTTTTATTTTTCATAGAAGAGCTTCCCGAAAAATCTACATTAAGGATCCATTTGACATTATTTTTTACTTTTGCTTTCTATAAAAGAGCTTTCAAATAAAATTATCTTAAAATAAAAATTATTTCTAAATGTTTTCTATTAAAATATATTGAACCAATTTCCTCTAAAATTCTTCTAATTAGAAGAAATTTTTTTATAAAGTTCGTCAAACGAGTCCAAAATAATTTTTGAATCTCTAAGGTTCTTTTTGTTATTTAAAAACTTTTCTAAACAGACAAAATACTTTTAGAAAACTATCAAAATATATTCAAAAGTAACTTTCGAATTTTTAAAAGCCTTACCAAATAGGGCGAATTACATTCCCATAAAACAAACATAAGCCCCTGTTTGGTGGGACTAAAATTTTAATTTTAATCTAAGTACAAACATTTTTAATCTAAATACAAAAATCAACAATGAATTAAAATCAAATTTTTCACGAGATCATATTTCATCAAAATTTATTAAAATTTTGATTTTAATCCCTACTAAATAGAGCAAAATGTGCGTTGAAGTATTGGAATAGAGAAAACTTGAAAGAATAATGCTATTTATCATCATAATGATGGAGTATCGGCGTGCCAACTCATTGTCCCTCACATTTCTCTCGCTCTCTCCCATTCTCTCATAAAAATTGAACTGTTCAATCTCATTATTCCACATAAACTCCACATCACTAATATTCTATCATCATAATAATAAATAACATTAAAGATAATATGGTGAAGTAATGAATTTAAACCAACTGATTCTTGGTATTCCTGTGTGATTGGCATCTATTTTCCGTAAACTAGATTAGGTAGCAGCTATTAGTTAACTTTGGTTGTTCTTGTATTTAATAATAATTATTAATTAACCTAATCTTAATTTCCTCCTTAATACCCGGGGACTATGATAATCGACTGTCATGAGCTTTGCTTGTCGGTGCGATATCACATGGTTAGGAATTATTATACGAAACTGCTTGGTGGTGGAGTGGGGTCAACAAAGTCATTTAACAGAAGATCACCACCCAATTTACAGGTTTATTTCATGGTGGTCACTCAATATTGATTTATTTCAATTTGACGATACAACTATCATTTCGTGTATTTTGGTAAGATTTCATGCATACGAATTGGTAAAGTTTGTGTGTTTTGGTAAATTTGTGGGTTTTAATTCACTCATTCGTGTCTTGTTGGCAAAAAATTGTAGATTTATCATAACATTATATGAGTACCATGTGATGCATTTTCATCAACCACGTGAAACTTGCATTTAAGTCCATGTTTGGTTTAGATAAAAATCAAATTTATTGTAGATTTAAAATTAATGAAATGTGTGGTAAAAAAGTTGTAAAAGTTATTGATTTCATGAAAAGAGTGGTTGAAAATGAATTTGAGAAAAATGAATTTTAGAAAACGAATGGAAGCCAAGTGGCCAATGTGAAACGAAGTTTCAAATTCGGTGTTCTTCAACTATTTTTCCATATAGATAATAAAAACACCTTACAATATAGTCAAGGGCATGTGCATTACAAAGAAGAATAATGGGGTTGTCTCATATAAGGTCAAATAAAAGCACATGTAAAGTCACATCAAATTGATTTTTGCCAAATATTCTATAATTCCAAGATTTGAATATATTTTATTTTCCTTTGTAAAATAACAAGAAATCCCTTAAAAGGAATATGAGAAATTAATAAGTTGGGGTATCCATTCACGGCTCTCCTGTTGGAAAATCCACGTGGGGTTTCAAGAAATGGACAGAAGAACATGGGAATAATTGAATGAGATTCAGAATTCTTTAGGCATTTTAAAGATAAATTTATTAAAAAAACGATGTTTTTCTTATCCTGGTTGCAGTTTCACATGTGAGGCTGTTGCGTATGCAGAAATTCTTGTACCTATATAAGTTACAGCTGATTTTGTGTTTTGCAGAGCCATTAACTGAAATAACCCTACTAATCTTTCTTCTCATTCTTCTCCTCATTGAGAAAAATGGCTAAAAATGTCATTTTACCAATTGTACTCATAATTGGAGTCTCTTGTTTTCTCATGAAGGCCAGTGCCTTTACAGCTTCTGGTTGGACTCAAGCTCATGCAACCTTCTATGGAGGCAGTGATGCTTCTGGGACAATGGGTATAAGATTACAAATATTTTGAAAAACCCGTATTTTTTCTTGCTTGATCTACTAGAAGATCGTTAATTTATGAAAAAAACGCGTTTTTTTATAATTGCAGGTGGTGCTTGTGGATTTGGGAACTTGTATTCAACTGGTTATGGGACTAGAACTGCAGCATTGAGCACTGCATTGTTCAATGATGGAGCAGCATGTGGGCAATGTTACAAGATTATGTGTGATTACAATGCTGATCCTAAATGGTGCATCAAGGGAACTTCCATAACTGTTACTGCTACAAACTTTTGTCCTCCAAATTATGCTCTTCCTAGTGACAATGGAGGTTGGTGCAACCCACCCCGCCAGCATTTCGACATGGCTCAACCCGCTTGGGAAAAGATTGGAATTTATAGAGGTGGAATCGTGCCCGTCATCTACCAAAGGTCATTACATTTCTTTTAATCGAGCTCCTCTAAGTTAGACCAAACTAAGATCTCATATATCAATTCTCTCTATCCAATCTTTCGTGTTCTCGACCTGATGGTTGATATTCTATACGTGATGCAGGGTTCCGTGCAAGAAACATGGCGGAGTTAGATTCACCATCAATGGAAGGGACTACTTTGAGCTTGTAATGATTAGCAATGTGGCAAATGCTGGATCTATTCAATCAGTTCAAATCAAGGGCTCAAAAACCAACTGGATGGCTATGTCTAGGAATTGGGGGGCTAATTGGCAATCCAATTCTTACCTCAATGGCCAATCTATATCCTTCAAGGTCACCACCACTGATGGTCAAACAAGAACTTTCCTAAACATAGTCCCATCAAATTGGGCTTTCGGCCAAACATTTTCAAGCCCTGTCCAATTCTAAGGTTGATAATGGGCGTCGGGTTTTAGGTTTTGGGCCTTCACGGTTAACAGGCTGCGGCGTGCTTACATTTTACTGAAAGCAGCCCGCCAATGTTTTGAGCTATACAATATTACATTCGGGCCTGATTTTAAGCCCACCAAAAATTTGGTTGGCGCTGTGTATTTAGCCATTGTTTTCATCTCAATTGACAGGTATATGTTTTCAAAATAAGAAGCAAGTTTCATTTGCAGCCTCAGAAATTTGTTTCAAGTTTTATTTCTATTCCTTGTAATATAAAATATAATAAGAAGTACATGTTCACGGTTCACATACATTATTTGCATTCTAAAAGTGGATGCTAATCAACAGACAAGTGCCATGTGCGCTCCATGTAGGTTGGTCGGGTCGGGTCGGGTCTAAAGTTGAGTCGAATATGTATTCGGATAAGCTCACTTTAAGTTAGACCTGTAAAATTCAAAAATTTCTGATTTGAGTGGCACACGATTTGTTGCGACGAGTCACGTGGACCAATAACTTTTCTATTAAATTATTTTTTAAGAATGTGGATCTCTAGAGACGACTCCCAGCTTAACTTTTGAAGCGTTGGATTTAGGTAATTCGATTGTATAAGAAAAATGTGGATGAAAAAAAATCGAACTATATTAATTAAATACTAGGATTGAAAGTTCAATAATAAATTAATCGACTTTTCAACCCTATCCATGCAACCAAAAAAAAAAAAAAATTTTTAATTCTCAAAATTTATCTAAAATCCCTGAATGGTATAGCTTAAAATTTAAAAAAAAAAAAAAAAAAAATTAAATTAAATCAAGGCAACAATTAATTTTAATAACATATTTTATTAAAATCACAACTTTTATCAATTTTCACACATTTCATTAACTTTTATTAGAATATATTAAAAATTCGATTCTTAACTATACTAAACATGGACACAATAATGAGTAGTAATTATGAATAATTATGAATGACTGCTTTAAAACTTCATGTTTGAGATTTGACTAAATTTTATAAATTATTTATATTCAAACGAAATTTTAAATTTTTAGATGAGATAGTTAACTTGATATTAGAGCTAACGAAAGAGTAGATGGATTTAAATCTTTTAAATTAATCATTAATAAAAATATACACGACATATCTTTAATAAAATAAAATGCACATACAGATATTACCATTATTTAATATATAACTTCAATTTTTTTATGAGAAGGTGATTAAATAGTAATTGTGCTGCAGGGACGGATGTAAGGGTCCAGCCCACTGAATTTTTTTAGGGAAAAAAAAAATCGTGTAATTTTTTTTTTTTAACGTATCAGTCAGACTTGTAATTCGATTCTGGATCCGTTCCTAATTGTGCAAAAGAATGAATTATTTATACATTTTTAATAATTAAAAGTTGCTAGTACACCACCTCTAATCATTTTGTTTTGGATTCCAAGTAGATTGCTTCATTAGCCAAAATGGAATATATAATTAGTTCGTGACTACATGCTTGAGCATAATGACTTGCTAATGAAATTTATGCATGGTATTGTATAAGGAATATTCTCAAACTACTCCAACGAGCTCTAGTGGTTCTAGCTCACCAAACATGCTAATAAACCATAGGCTGGGGTGGGGTGGGGTGGGGTGGGTTTTTGTTTCCTACTAATACCATTGGGACATCGTTCTCTCTTAGATCAAGAGCTTATACTATGGCAGCCATTTATTTTTCTCTAGTGAGCGTTTTTGTATTTTCTTTGGTATCGGGTTATCCCAATGCATTAAGTGTAGATTACTACCACCAAACATGCCTTAAGGCTGAGTCGACGATACGAAAAGTTGTAAAGAAAGCTATGATGAATGACAACGCAGTTCCAGCCGCTTTACTTCGGATGCACTTCCATGACTGCTTCATTAGAGTACATATTTTCCATTATTTTTTTTCTAGTAATAATTTTGCTCATTTTTTCAGTATTTTTCGATTTTCACTATGATTTTCATAGGGTTTATTTATATGTATTTTAAGGGTTGTGATGCTTCTGTGCTGCTGAACACCAAGGAGAAGAAGAAAGCTGAAAAAGATGGCCCTCCTAACATTTCCTTGCATGCATTTTATGTTATTGACAATGCTAAAAAGGAAGTAGAGGCACAATGTCCTGGAGTAGTCTCTTGTGCTGATATATTGTCTCTAGCTGCTAGAGATGCAGTTGCTCTGGTAAGTTCAACTTCGACTTGAGATCACGACTTTTATCCAATTATGATACCATATTTGAACCATCAACTCACCTAAAAGTTTAAACTCTTAGATAATAGAAGAACTCTTAAATCTATACTCTCAGGTTACATATATTTGGTAAGCTTGACTAGACGAGATAAAACTAAAAGAAAAACTGTGATATGTGCAACAAATTTATCAATTGTCTAGTCTTACATACTGAACACGTCTTTGATAATTCAGTTGTTTTAACTACTTCAATTGAGTATGTTTCGGAAAAAGAATCCCTAACTAATAATTTCATAAATCTGCATGTTAGTCTGGAGGTCCTACTTGGGATGTGCTAAAAGGGAGAAAAGATGGAAGAATTTCAAAGGCTACTGAAACCAGACAACTACCAGCACCCACCTTCAATATATCTCAATTGCAGCAAAGCTTCTCCCAAAGAGGCCTATCTATGGATGATTTAGTGGCACTCTCAGGTAACTGTAAAAGTCTTTCTCAAAATAATCTTCTCTCAGCTTGATGTTTTCGATCCATCCGTGGACTCGTGGCGCCAAATCATGTCTCTCGTTCTACATGGTATGACACAGAGAGAATAGTACTATGCTCCTGTTTGGTTTAGATAAAAATCAAAATTTTAGTAGATTTTGATACTAGTCCATTGTAGTCATTCAGGGCCCTTTTCGAGCAAAATTTGAATTATAGCTCTTGGTAGAGTTTGAGAGAAAAAATTATTTTTCCTTTTACTTCAGAAAGTTGGTCAAAAAATTATTTTCTCCACAATATTATCTACCTTAACATGTACATGCATGCAGGAGGGCACACACTAGGTTTCTCTCATTGTTCATCCTTCCAGAACAGAATCCACAACTTCAACACCACAACAGACGTTGATCCATCAATGCATCCATCTTTTGCAGCCCGATTAAGGCAAATTTGCCCCATGCATAACACGGTGAAAAATGCAGGATCCAGATTAGATTCTTCTGCAACTGCATTTGACAACACCTACTACAAGTTACTTCTCCAGGGAAAAAGTCTTTTCTCCTCAGACCAAGCTTTACTTACTACTTCAAGAACAAAATCATTGGTCTCGAAATTCGCCAGCTCCCAAGAAGAATTTAATAAAGCATTTGTTAAGTCCATGATCAAGATGAGCAGCATCACTGGTGGAACTGAGATTAGGAAAGACTGCAGATTTGTTAGGTAAAAGGTGTTTAAATTAATTGGGTACAGATAAGTGTATTTGTGTGTTTGGTATAAAGGTTTGAGGAACAAAAGCAACTAAGTGAAAGTGAGCTTTTGTGTTGTTTGATAATACAGGAATATGGAGTGGTTCAGTAAAAATAATTTATTTCTAAGTTCAACTTAATTGTAATAGTTATGGTTAGAGAAAATGTGTTTAAAATGGAAAGCAAACATGGTATGAAGAAGCAAAGCGTCAATTGGCAATTCGTTTTCACTGAATGTTTGGCCTAACAAACATCTGTATGTCGTCAAACATTTATCCGACCTCGGATATAGACCAAGTTGTCAGGTCAAACATGTCATGGAGATAAATTGACTACCAGTTAAACATTTATAATTTTAAGGGGATTTTCGATGGGAGATGTGTAAAAGAAAAATATTCATATGTAGACATATTTTATTCGCTTCGAGAATCCTCCTTTGAAAAAAATAACATAAAAGAACTCAAGATACATAGAAATTGATAAAGATTACAAAAATATAAGTTGTATCGTTCATTTTAAAATTTCAAGTAGTCTGGAGAACCTACAAGCTAAAAGAATTAGTTTGTGTATCCTCAGAGTAAGTAATTACGATAAGCCTAACAAAATAAATACTATATTGAAATTTTAGACCACGTCAAAATATTGTTAGCCTTAGATAATACTCGATTTAAATTCACGATTACTTCACGTGGAGATCAAAAGGTTGGTGAGCATTTTTGGTGAAATTCAAAAAAGTCATCTATGGCCATCAAAATATGTAATATAGAGATGATGCGCATTGTTTGGATAAGTTCTTGCCTGTGTTTAAAATCGTATTACAATGTTAGTTTTATTAAAGTATAATCTCGAACAATTTAAATTATCAGTGAAGCGTGTACTCAGGGAAGAAACTAAAATCTTTAGATACATATCTTAAGAATGAACTCAATTCTTTCTAGTCGTTTAAACTGAAAGAATAATACAAATAAGAGAGAAGAAAATCGAAATCTCTAGTAGTGAAGTTGCCATTTTCACTATAGAAGCTATTTTTTCACCTACTTTATTCTGGATCAGCACTTAATTGATTATTTCTTCAAAAAGTAGCCTTCTTGATCTGTTTATGTCAAGAAAACACAGATATATTTGCTTCTCTAGTTCTTCTAATTGCTCCAAGAAAGAAGATCCGTGTAGCTGAAACTCTCTCAGAACTTCTTTCAAGATTTCATTCTTCCCTTTCCTAACACAAATATCTGCTTCAAATTTCTCGTGTTCCAATTCATCATGAAGTCTCTGTACCAATCTGCTTATTGTATCAAAGTCTTTGATCAATATATAAACCCCTCTTGCTGCAATATCAAGCTGCATTCCTAGCCTTTCGAATGGGGTTTTCTTCTTCAACTTTTTTCTTGCCACTTTTAATTTCTTCAAAACTAAGCTTAAAGAACCAAGAACGAACAACACGGGTGCAACCACCATCGCTACCATGCTATGAAATGCAAGAATTAGTACAGGAATGATTAATGCGCAACATGTCCCCAAAAAAATGTATGTCATGACTTTCTTGATCCACCTTCTCAATTTTGTTTTCCTCTTTGTTTGCCCACATTTGGATGTTAATCTATGAAGAAGCAGTAAGTGGTTTTCGTGTAATTCGTGGAATTGTAATGGGTTTATTGTTGATAAGGGATTTCTAAGCATGACAAATGAAGCAAGATTTCTATAAACAGCAAGGCATCGATCATCTGTATTCCAACTTGCACCATCAGGTGCCTTCTTCATTTGCTTTATCGCGGTTTTTATTACGTGATAATTAGCGCGTACTTTCTGGACGTTTTTGAGGAGCAATTCACATAATCTGCAGGCCTCTAAACTAATCTCAAAGTAATTGACAAGAAGTTGATGAAGCTCCGAGTTTTCAATCATGTAGGCTAGGGTTTCTTGCTGAGGTTCAAGTAGAAACTCGGAGAGATGAACATTCCTTGAAGAAGAAGATGAAGACGAGGACGAGGACGAGGACGAGGACGGTCCATCATCAGTACTTTTTCTTTCCAGTTGGCCCTGAACTTTCTTGTAAATTTCTATGTAAGAATTTGTCCTAAAGGCTTCTTTATATTCTTCACTGACATTTGACTTTGTCACCAAGCTATTCACATCTTTTCCACGTTTACCTGATCAAACCAGTTAACAAAGATCATGATTAATTTTTGAAACGGCATGAAAATAAATCATCCATTTCTTGATTACAAAACACAACAACGAATCCAGATTGAAACTTCATGAAATGTACGAAAATCCGAAACTGGTTGTACAAAAAATGAATCTGGTTTGGAACTTACCATCTTTGCTGAAGGGCAATTTGAGAAACCGTGTCATTTTTTTCATCCGTGTGAATTGACGAAACTGATCAAGTTTTAGCAAAAGCAGCTCTCCGGTCCGTTCAATTGGTTAAAAGGCGTGGAAGAGAACGTCGTTTCTTGTGCTCGGTGGTGGTCGAGAGAGATGAGAAGAAACTTTATCTTCCAAACGGTCCTATATAAATAACATTCAGTCCAAGCAATTTCAAGAAAATTAAGAGTAAAAGAAGAAGAAATAACTGGCAGATGGGATATATTAGCACCGCCTCATAGCTTTTTATTTAAAACACACATACACAGTAGCGTTCCTTGCACGTCAAGTTTCTCTACGCGTTAACCTGAGGAAAAAATCTATTACCAGCTTTGCTGAATGAAAGAGATTAGTAAATAGTGGGAAATAGAGTTATAAGCCATGAATTAATATAGGACTTCCAGATAATTAAATTACGTTTCAGGTTTATTTCTAGATATATATTGACGATTTTGAGGTGACATTTTCTTGATTTCAGGAATATCCAATAAAAGGAAAATAGCCCCGAAGAGAAGCAATAGAGTTATTTTTCCACACGGCTTTGTAATCAGATTAACAGGAATTCTTGTTGTTTCTTAGAGGCTTCGTTTGTTTTTGTCATGCTGGCATGGGTTATTTTATTTTTTATTTTTTATTTTCTATGTGATGGGATCCAGTGGCGGACTTAGGATTTTGAATCAGCACGGACGGTCGTGGATATCGTTGATCGTTATTAACAATAAAATATTAAAAGCCATTGCAAAAAGTGTATTTTGAAATAGTGATTTGATGGAGGATATGTAGTTAAAAATAAGGAAAAGTTTTGAATTTGATTGTAATATTATTTTATTGAAAAATATGCAGTTGAAAGAAGAAAAAAATGTATTTTGAAAAAAAAAAGATTCAAACAAGGTCTAAAATTTAAATATAATAATTATTTTGTTCAAACTGAATATATATAATTTTATTGTAAAAATTAGCAATATTTATCAAATGATA
>CAIGRB010003901.1:0-16125 GCA_903798255.1 Fraxinus quadrangulata | reverse complement strand
ACTTCCAAGGACAAAAAGGCAAATCAAACGGGGCCTTAAATCTTTTTTCTTTCTTTCATTTTTTTCTTTTATTTTAATATTAAAATATTTTGTTTTTGAAAATAAAAATTCCTGAACTAAATTAGGCCCCACTTGTCTGAATCCCGGCCCGTTACTGTTTGCACGAACCAAGCCATTCTTCATTTCAATAATTGTGCATTCAATCACAAGCGAAGATGGATTGGATATTTCTATTCTTATTGAATTAAGATCCTTGTACAGATGAAATGTACAGAAAGCATTACATATATATGTATAAGTGACGATACTGTATTGACTGATTTAACTGTGATTGTTGTCCAACCACCTGCAAGCCAACAATTTATTAACAAAATTGTCAAACATTTCTCTACATGTAAGATTGATTCTCCTTTGAGTTGCTATTCTTGAGATCCAAATTAAAGTAGCAATAGGTCAACGTAGTGCACCTCATGTCAAGAGGAGTTTTAATGGTCACTGGAGTATGTACACAACTTTTTTAAAGGCCATTAAAGTATTTTTCTTATAAATTTAATCACTAAAGTTAATGACAGTTTCATCCTGATCACTTGGTCGGATAAAGCTAGAAAAAATTGCAAAGGAAGTCCTTACCCTTCGAGAAAAATGCAAGTATCCCTACGATTCAATATTGACACCACGATCCTCAACTTTATTTAATGTAGTAGAAGAGGTCTTTGCAGATGGAATTCGTCTAATTAGATGTTAAATAGGCACACGTGGATGTATATGTTTTTTGCTAAAACGATAATTACACCATTGTTTATAATTAAGGATAAAAAACAAAATGGAATAGAAAAAGAAAAGAAAAAAAATGCATCCCTTTCTCCACCATCAACAATAACCATTGCCCCCAAAACATTCACATATTATTGATTTTCTTATGAAGTTATTATCATATTATGTGGGGTTTATGGATATAAATTTGGTTCGTCAGTTTGGGCAGCTCGCGATTCGGCCCCATAAAAACCCACATCGGCTCACGGCTCATTTCCACCAAGCCAAGGCTTGGGACGAGCTTCATTTTAAGACGACCTAAGTCGGAGCCAGCTCATGTGGCAAGCCAAAATGGCCTGTGACACTTCTAACGATAGCTATGATTGCCTGTAGCCGCTTCTAGCTGCCTACAAAAGCAGACACTGCACGTGTGCAAGTTAGGTTAGGCAAGCAATAGCGAAAAACGATGTAGCCTGCTTGCAGGTATAGGCAGCTACAGTTGCCTATTTCGTAAGTTGTAGCTGCTTGTTTTTTGTTATAACTGTTTGTTGAAAAAATTTCAAATCGGTTCAGTAAGGCTTGAGTCGAGCGTTAATTTTTCGGCAAAGCTTTGGCTCGGCTCATCCCGACCCAAAAATTCCTATCCATTTTTTACCCGAGCCATGATCGAATAGTGACCTTCGGTTCGGCTTGGCTCGTTTTACAGCCCTAGTGGGATTTTACAAATTTCAGGTGGAGCTGGAAGATGGGTGGGGATGGATTAAATTAAGTATTGATTGCACATGCCATTTTAACATTTATTTAGCCAAATTTTGTCCACAAGGACCTGTTGTACTACGTTAATTAGAGGTAAGATTTCTTGCCACATCCAGTCGTGGTATGATTTCTTGCCACATCCAGTTCTGGTCAGGGCCGTGGGCTCGGATTGAATGTCATTGAGAAAGCAGGAGAAAATAGTATGACTTTTTAAACATAAAAAGTTATTTTGGCGATGACTTTTGACTTACGGGGTTACATTTTATTACGTCATTCAAGCTTGCATTTTGCAAATATAACAAACATAATTGATTGCTTGGCCTCCAAAAATTAAGCAAAAGTCTTGCTTTAACTTATTGTCCAACATTTTTTGAAAAAAACAATAATATATTTTTCCACTCGAGGAAAATTTATAGAGACTATAAAAATAAGAATATGAAATATACGCAAATAAAAAATGTAGAAAATTTGAATATTTTTCTCTGGATGTGACGAAATTGGGACGTTAATTTAAGTAATAAAAGCACGTGAAAATTAAAAACAATATTGTGTAAGCTAAATTAAAAACAATTATTAGAAAAGAGAAAAAGAAGAAAAAGTTATTATTAATTAGTTCTTTAGGCAAAACAGAGCACAAAACCTCTAAAGATTTGAAGATTTCCCAGAAATGTCAATGACAAAACGGTACTTAACATCATTTTTCGCGAGTCGCTCAAAGGCTTCATTAATTTGATTTGGCTTGACAACCTCAATCTCACACGTTATGTTATGTTTCCCACATACGTCCAGCATCTCTTGCGTCTCTTTCATGCCTCCTATGATGCTTCCCTTCACAGCTCTCTTCCCTGTCAAATGTACCAAAATTGCCGTTGACTTTTGCTCGTACAAACTCGCTCTTGAAACCCAATCAAGAGTACATGTTTGGTACGTATTATTGAACAATATTGGATGGTACATTAAGTAAATCTTTCGCCTTACCAAACACACACTCAATCTTTTGCTTTTTACTGATGATAATGCTACAAAAACAAATCTTAAGGATACTCAGAGCCTTACCAAATATCAAAGGGAATGATGGTAGTTCCAGGGGCTTTTCCGGTGCACCTACTATCGCCAAAGTGCCATTTACTTTCAACAACTCTAAGGTCGGTCCAAGAGAGTGCTCGGCCGATACTGTATCCAAAATAAAGTCAAGAGTCCTACTCTTCGACTGCAAAAAATGGGAAACTAATCATTTAAAAGAAGTGTCATTGAGCATATCTTTATGACATCGTGTTTCAGATATTCCGTGATTACTTTTGTAATTATTACAGATTCTTTCCTTCTATAGTTATTCGTAACTTGAAAAATGAGATAGTCAACGGTATATAGCGAGATATCAGACCTGCATTTGTTCATAATTGGTACTTATTATGAAGTCATCTGCACCCAATCTCTCTTTAGCTTCTTTCTCTTTGGATGGAGATGTGCTAATTACAGTTACATGGTGCCCAAATGCCTTGCCAAATTTTACAGCAACATGGCCTAGACCTCCAAGACCAACTATCCCAATTCTTTTCCCTGGTGAGTCCAACAAGTTGTCTTTTAGGGGATTAAACACGGTTATTCCGGCACACAAGAGGGGAGCTGCTGCATCCATCGGCAAGTTTTCCGGTATGCGTACCACATATCTTCATCGCAAATAACATAAAACAATTAAAATTTAAAATTAAGGCAGTATAGCTTAGAGTACCGTTTGGGTCACCAATTTTTTTGCAAGTTATGTTTGACTGAATATGTTACCTATGATCTGCTACAAGAAACTTGGAATAGCCTCCATAGGTGATGCTACCATCCCAAAAAATGCCATTGTACGTAAACTGAAGTTGGTCGCAGTAGTTTTCTTGTCCATCCTTGCAGTACTCACAGTTCAAGCATGATGCTGCCAAGCACCCTACTCCTGCCCTATCGCCTACCTTAAAATTGGACACATTGCTGCCCACCTTCGTTATAATCCCAGTAATTTCATGGCTGCAACATATTATAAAAACAGATTCCATAATATCATCTTTCTGCTTTTTGAACAAGACAAGTATGCATGTGACAATTTGTCACATGTTCGACTAGGGCTGCTAATAGATTGAATTTTGATCTGAATCCGATGAAACTAATGGAAGATGGATTCAGGGCCTTAGTCCGATAACCCGATCAAGATTCGAATCTAAATCTGATAATCCGTTAACTAAATGGATCAAATATGAATATAAGTCAATCCGATCCGATAACAATCCGATCCAATTTGTTATAAATAATTGAGTCGATAAAATATTTCTATCTAACTGGACTGTCACCTAAGCTTGGGTTAAGAACAACTAAAAATTATTTATTTTGGAGGTATGCAGATTACCCTGGTACAATAGGGTACATGGTTGTGCCCCAATCGTCCCTGACTTGGTGGAGATCAGTGTGGCATATCCCACAGTAAAGAACTTCAATAGTTAAATCGTTGACCCCATTATCTCTGAGTATTACACAAAAATTCCTAGAATCAGCAAATATTATCAACACAAAAACGAGTCTATAGACTATAATATACAGATACCTGCGCTTGAAAGTGTAAGGTGTGATTTTGCCAGACGAGTCGTGTGCAGCCCACCCGGAAACAGTCAGCGTGTGGTTTGGAGTAGTCTGAGCCATCACAAACTCTACACAGAGAGAGAGAGAGAGAGAGAGAGAGAGAGAGGAATAGTTGTGGAAACTCTTAAAAGTCTTGACTCTTGACTGCACTGGCGAAACTAATTGGACGTTTTATAGTGGGGGGCAATAATTTTAAGAAAGCAAGTTGCACATTGGAGGGTCGTAATGAAAACGATATTTATGAATAAATAATATTTTATTAATTACGATTAAAAATAAGTAAATTGCAGGTTGGGTTACCTTAAGGTTGTAGGATTGTGATGCAAGAATGGTTCAGTTGAAAGATTAAAATTTGTAATTTAGATTAAAAAGTTATTTTTAAACATGTTTAAATAATTTTTTTAAAGCGTATAAAAGTTTTTGCTTTTTAGATGAATTCGACATAAAGTAACTTTTTTAAAAAACTTTTAAATGTTTTACAATTAAAAGAAATAATTATAAGTGAACTCAATTTCAATGTTTATTGTTGGTGTCAATATCTATACCGAGAGTTTGATGAAGACGAGAACACGTGAATTTAATAAATCGTGTAAAACATGGAACTTCACATCAAATGCACCATAGTTTTTCCTAATTTTTTAATATCGTCATTTAGACTAAGAAAAAGATGCTAAATGTCACTGAAAATGTGAGCTTCAATAATAGGGTAGTGATATTTGTTGTACCTTTCCGACAACAAAAGAAAAATCTGCAAAGCAACGGTGAGGTTTTTTTTTTCTTTTGACCCTTTGGTTTGAGAATCGGTGGAGAAGAAGAAGATTATATGATATGTGTGAGGTGCATCACTTAAATCCCCTTGACACGTGAGTATTTGTTTTGGACACTTTGAAATGATTGTGCTAGTTAATTACCCTACTAGTCATGTATTTTTCATATTACAATATTTGAATTTGAATTTAAATGGTTCTTTGACTCTATTATTACAAGACTCTTTCACTTGTTTCGCTTAAACTTGACATAACAACAAAGAGAAAGCATAGAGAGTTAACCAAGTGGGAGAAGCTCATATTTTCGACGAAATTTTTGGTGGCTTCTGGCGAATTCTTCTCTCGGTATATTCACTATCATTCCCATGGACGAGTGTGCATGATTCGGTGTGGCATAAATATGAGCTCAACGTCATGTGACACTCCATTGATGGTGTTAGAGAAACTTTGGGTCAATTGGTTCGGTTTTACACTTTGAGAATTTATGTTTCCGCATTGTAGTTGTAATAATCACTTGTTAGCTATATGAAAATTTACCAAGCATATTTGTGTAAAAAATGAGGTTCTAACATTTAACTTGAGATGATCTACCTCTATTTATAGTAGCAGTGGTGATGTATATCACATTTGACATTTCTCTTGTATTGCAGGGTGAGAGCTATAGCAAGTTCCCTATTTCCGCCTAAATTCCTTCCCCCTAAATTCTCGGTGTTAACAGAGGACTTTGTAATCGTCTTAACCATAGTCAATAATCGTCTCTTGACGATAAATGTGTGTTTGATGAATATAATTGAGGAAAGAATGTATTTTAAATAGTGATATGATGGAAAATATATGATTAAACAGTAAAGAAAAGTTATTGATGTGATGGAAAATATTATTTTATTAAAGAATGTATAGTTGAAAATGAATTTTGAAATAATGTATTTTGAAAGAATGTGTACCAAACAAGAGCTCAATATGGTTAAGGGTTAGTTTTTAATGATGGCCACTAAACTTTGTATTCAATGTCACTTTGGCCACTGAACTTTATGAAATGTTTTATTCATATTAATGATTTAGTTTGATGTTTGGGTTTTAATCCTACATATTCATGTGATAAGCTAGGATTTACTGTTTAATCCTACAATTGTGTACACAATGATGTAGAATGTTCAGTTGAAAAATGAATGCTAAACAAAGTGAGTGGTTTAAATAAAATATTTTGTAAATATTTATAAATTTAAAATAAAATTAAAATTCAGTGACCAATGTGACTAAGTTCAACGTTCAATGGCCATTAGTGAAATTAACCCATCAATAAAGCTAATGGTTAATTATATTTGTACTTCGCACCACTAAAGTTTTCTCATTTATCCTTTTGCATCCCCAAAAGGTGAATTTTGCCAAATGGCATACTAAAATCGATGACTAATTGGAAATATATGATAATATATTAGATATTACACCCCAAAATTGATGTTAGGTCTTATGACGCATTGTGCCAATAAATTTGTAAAATTAGCGTAAGAAATTATTTAGACAAATCATTACTTTCAACTACTACATTAATTTTATCAAATAAATAAATAAATAAGACAACCCACCAAGCCCAACACTTTTTTATATTGGGAAAAATATATAAGGTTTCAAAATATATTTTCAAAAATAACAAACTGGTTGAATTTTTTAAAAAATTAGGTGATCAAGTTTTTTAATCTCTAATAAAATATTATGACTTATAATTTAATTAAACAAATCACTATCAAATAATACTAATTCAAATCACATAAGATGAGAGTCATAAAGACAATTTATGGGCCATTAACGTATTTTAGTCATAACCATACATTATTTAATAGGTTACAAATCATTTATTAGTCACAAATTACCTAATTAACTGGTAACAATCACTCTTCATTTCATCACACCCCACTGCACCGCCATCGATAACATCCGTCGCCACCACCTCCACCTCAAATCCACCTCATCTCGTCCTCCAACCCACCATAGCAACCACCTGAACTTCAAATCCACAATCTCCACTACCAAGCATCTACACCCAATACTACCCCCTTCGTCTCTCACTTTTTCGATATTCCTGATCCATGTCCACCTCCCTCCGTATCAACTGCCACCATGTGTGGTTCTCATTGCTGCTGTGGTTAGGATCTCTTTTTCGATGTTGCTACCGCTATTTCCACCTCCAACCCTCCACCATCATCACCACCACTTGCTCACCAGACTACAATAAATCATCGTCGTGCTCGGCCAATTGGCGGCGGCAACGAAAGTGGCGCAATAGAGAGAAGCGTAAGTGGCAACAATCACACAAGCAGCGCAATGCGACAACACACTCAGTAGCAATAGTAGCGGCAAAAATTTTCTTTCCTACAATTGAAGTATCATTTTTTTAGGATTTGGTATAATTTTCCCTTTCTTGTTTTTGTTTGCTTAGGTTCATTTTCTCAAAAAAATTTAAAAGGCTCGCTTGCCGACCCAAAGCACGGCTCAATCCCAACCTTGGGTCAGGTTGTCCTGCATGGACTTGCACCTCTAGGCTATTATAGCATCTACCAGGCAACAGATAAAAGGTACGATCCAAATTATATACATTGACAACAGGATTTCATCAACAGTATTGCCAATGAAGGTAAATTCTTGTCATTTACAGACAATTGTTATCCTCTTATATTTTATACAATTATAAGAACCCAATAGATTACATGTTGAATAGACACATGATATATACACGGAGAATTCTCAACAAATTTATACAGAAAATAGAAGGCATGCTGCCCTATCTAGGTCTGGTTTCGGTTTTCAGAAAGCAAATATGTTCTTGCTGCATCATCGGCCCTCCATTCACTGGATCAAAACTGCATCTGTAAAAACTGATAGTTGAGGAAAGAAAGAAACAAAATGAGATAACTGGAATTGATGAACTTCAAGGTCTACTTATAATGTGACAGCTGATAGAAAACTGATGCCGAATTGTCAGAAATGAATTCAACTTTCAGTTATATGTGCTAAGCTAATGTTAGAAATGTCGAACTACTGTATGAGAAAGGAAAGATGATGACAAACTTCTCCTTACCTCCCATCCAAGCCCACGATAATGACTGTGTTCTGAGAACCAAATGCTGTCATGAATTGGGTACATTCTGGTAAGTGAAACTGAGCAAATGACCATTCTGAGCTGAAATATTTAGGTAAAACCCCTGGAAAAGTTCGAAAAACACGAGACTTACAAATATTTCATCATAAGATATGCTAAATGCCTCAAATTTAATGGACCAAAGCAGAATTTTACATAAAGCAATCACATCGAGGAAATCATGCAGGTTTGGCAATATGTTAGTTAAAAACGATGTTTGAGTCACATCTTTAGAAGGCTCTAGTTTGTGTAAAAACATCATTTCAAGTCAAGCTGTCATCAAGCTCAAGTCTACGCAGATAGTTATTTACAGACAGAATAAGTTTCAAATATCAAATGCTTATTTCACCTTTCAGGAAAGACAATGATGAGCTAGGATTAGCACCAGTATTTGGCGAGAGGAGACCATCAAGAGAGTTTGAAGAATCTTGATGATATAATGCTGAACCATTAACACCAGTGACCTCAGTTGACAGGTCATCACCAACTACCCGCACTCTGAGACTGAATATGTGGACAGTGCCTTTGTCACTCGACACAGCCAACCACTGAACATTTGGAGATAGGGCAATACTGTATATATCTGCTCTGTCGACCCCTCTGCGTACCTGTAACAAGCAAAAGCAGTAAAATATGAAAGCCTCACAGGGGTATGATCCATGAGTCAAAAGCTATGCAAATACGAACAAAATTAAGACCCACTTGACATCACATTTCGTGTAAACAAGGCACAAGTCAATGATACAATAAGAGCAATATCTGTTGAGTCTTTTCACCTGAAATGTGAATCTGTTTGTACTGAGCAGGAGATAGAGAGAGAAAAGGATGGAGATTGACCACAAGACCATGACATAACAGAACTTGGAACCAGGTGTCATTCTATATGTTCTAAATGTGCAACATAAAACAGGTAGGGTTTCAAGTGATGTAAAATCTTGACACATAGTTCCATTGGGATAACGGCTATTTTGTATTATGATCCTTAAGAATTTTCAGAAGTATCTTGAATGGTTCGAGTTAGCCACTCTATACGTTTTCAATGCCATTCTATATGTTATCAATGTGCAATATAAAACGATAGGCATGTTAGAAATGACATTATATCGTGTCCAGTGACTACTATCTTATGTCCAAATTCTGATGTGGGAACACTAGAAATGCAAGAGAAAAGGGTAATTACTGAAATAGATAGCCCTGCAATTGTCAAAGGGTAACAACAGATCTTCAAACAACATAATGGTTTTTGTTCACAAAAATGAAGGGTTAATTTCTCTAATGGTTACTGAAGTATGTGTAAAATTTTAGAGTGGACATTAAATATTTGTCACTCGTATAGCCACTAAAGTTAATAGTAGTTTTACTAATGGTCACTCGGTTTCAGAATCGATAACTCATATTTAAATTACTTTATGGAAAATTACAGTTGTGATCTCTAACCTTTATGAAAGGTACAAATGAAACTCTAACCTTCAAATCTTGACACCACAGTCCTCAACCTCCTATTAACATAGCAAACCAGGTTTTTGCAAACTAAATCTGGCTAAAAAAATGTTTAAATGGCATGTGCATTGCACAAGTCTTACTTTGTAACAGGCAAACAAGTCGATACTTAATTTTAATTAAATGGAAAAAAGCAAGCAAACAAAAATCTTCGTGCCACCAATGTATTTGTAATATGTTGGGGAGGGCAATGGTTGACCACTAATCGTGGGATTTGGGAGACTTACTTTTTCTTCCGTTTTATTATTTTTTTATTCTCAATTATAAAAAGGGTATGTTATCATTTTAGCATAAAACAAAATGTACATCATGTGTCATTCAATGTCTATTTATCTTTAAAAAAAATAAAAAATAAAAATCCTTAAAAGTCTAATCAGATGGATTTTGTCTGCAAGGAACTCTTCTGTTATATTAAAGAAAAGTTGAGGACTATGGTGACAATATTTGAATATTTGGAAGATATTTGCAGTTTTAGCAAAGGTTAGGAACTTCTGTTGCAATTTTCCCTCACTTTTACTAACCGAGTGACTACTAGAGAAAAATTAACTTTAGTGACTATATGGGTAAGAGAAATACTTTAATGACCATTCCGAAATTTCTCACATACTTCAATGACAATTAGTGAAATTAACCCAAAAAAGAAACTATTATAAACAGTAAAAACCAATGGTCAGAGCTTCTTACTTTCACTTCAATTATTTTAAATGCCCTGTATATTTGAAGATTCATGAACTTGAAAGGACTTTCACAAGGAAATAAAGCATGTGAAATACCTCTTGCAACCGAGTTCCATCCATTGTGTTGAAAATTCTTATCAAAGTGCCTCTTATGCTGGCAGTTGCAAGAAGAAGCCCATCCATTGTCAAGGTCATGGAAGCTATCTGAGAGTCATGGCCATTGATAAATTTTGTCATATTCAGGCCAAAATGTTCAACCCTGACCTGTCCTCGTCGTCGACCAGGGCAGGTCAACACAGATGTATTCAAGTGGTGTGAGAGGCAACAAAGTCCCCTGGGGTTTGCCAGAGTCTCTATTTGGTGAAGAAGCTTCAAATCCATAAAATTGTAAACATATATCTTGTGTTCAACAACGATAACAACACGATCCTTTCTTAGTTTAACTGCACGAACCTCAGATCTAAACGAGAACTCGCCAATGCACCGACTCTGATGATCATCCCATATAATCACTTTGTTTGGAGGATACTGGGCATTGGTTTTACTTCCGACAAGTGCTAAAATATTGCATCTGAACAGCATCTCAACAATCTTAAATCCCCCACTTTTTAGATCTCGCCTGAAGGTTTCTTTGAAATGATCACAGTTATATATGCGAAAGCCGCGGCTTGTACCAGCAGCAACGCAACTGTAATCCTGATTCCAAGACACAGAATACAACTCAGTTTCTTCATTATCATTCAGCTCTGGTAGTGAACAGACAAAAGAAGCTGAAGGCCCAGCAACGGATGATTCATAAACACCAAATCGTGCTGGTGGAAGTACCCCTTGAGATGTTGAAACAGATGAAGTCATGGGAGACGATTGAATAGTCATCAGCACTGGAGCAACCAAACAAAGTTCAAGTTAAAGATGGAAGACAACTGGGCTATCAGAGATAGGATGCATCTGCAGAATACAATCTCTACAATTTAATTGATTCTCTTTCTAAGTTGACTTCAAAAACATCTATACATCATGAATTCTTTAGCTTCTTACCCATTTCCATGAATATCAAATCAAGAAACAAAAGCATCTAACATCCATACATCATGAATTCTTTAGCCTCTTACACATTTCTATGAATATCAAATCAAGAAATAACAGCATCTGCCAGAATGTTTCTTGAAGCCATTCTGCAAGTTTGAAGTCACCAAACCATAGTCGAGATATTCATTTAAGTCACCATAGTCAAAAAGAATTCAAGTCTGTCAATTTCAGCAATGTCATCCCAAGTTGATTTTAAAATCCAAACATCAACATAAAATGCTAATCCAAGAACTCCAATATCGAATTCCCCATTAAGTTCTGAGTATTTTGGAGGTGGTATAACATTTATAATAAAATCAGAGAATAAAGATTTAAGGAAAATACACAAATTAAGAATAATTGGATCCCTAAAAACAATATCGCAATCCTTTATATTTGGCGATAAAAAAAAAATTCGATATCAAATCAACACAATTACTCAATAACTACTTAAAGAGTTTCGATGCTTGTATTATTCTCTAAATTCTACACACTACCCATTAATTAACACGATATCATTCATTTAGTCTAGAATCAAGAAACGCTTACATTTTATCCATCGTCAAAAGTAATAATTCAAACACCTGCAATCTTCTGGTAATTTGGCCCATTAAATCCCTTTTCATTTTGGTCAGAACCCACAAAATCTCAAAATCTAAACTGTTATAGGGTATATGTTTGCGCGTATATATGAGTTATAATTATACATATGAAGGGTTTGATACTTCACCTGCAGGTGCTGAATTTAAACGTCTATGAAGCGCCCCAGATTTTCCAAATCATTAAGAGATTCAGAAAGAGATCTTTTTCATCGAGATCGAGAGAGACTGAAATGGCACGTCATGACAGAGATCTGAAGGTATCGACTTACATATTTGATTGTTGGGGATACGACCATGCTACATTCACTCTCCAATAGGGGGAGTTATCCTTTGGAATATACATACCGAATTTAAAGCAATAGGGGCACGTCATGACAGAGATCTGACAATACCGAATATACATACCGAATATACATACCGACCATGCTACATTCACTCTCCAATAGGGGCACGTCATGACAGAGATCTGAAGGTATCGACTTACATATTTGATTGTTGGGGATACGACCATGCTACATTCACTCTCCAATAGGGGGAGCCAAATGTGAGTTTGTCAAAAATTTTATAAAATATTTTGTACATTTGGAGTTATCCTTTGGAATATACATACCGAATTTAAAGCATAAATATTTTTATGTTTCATAGTTTGAAGCCTGTGTTGAGCTCTTCTTTATATTTATTTTTTTTTATATGAAAATGTATTTTGGAATAACATTTTAATGAAGAATGCGTTATTAAAAAAAGATATAATAAATTTTGAGTTTGCATGTAATATTATTTTATTAAAAAATATATCATTGAAATAAAATAGAGAAAAATGTATTTTGAAAATAATAGAGACCAAACCAGGGTTAATCTTTTTCCTTATATTTAAACCTTTTCGATGGTCATTATTTTGAAGAAATTATATTTTGAATAGTGGTTTATTTTTTAAGAATAAATAGAAAAAAATAGATTTACATACAAAATATTTTATTTTATAAATATGTGATTAAAAAATGAGTATAAAAATTAGCCCACGTTTGACATTCCAAAACTCTTCAAGCCCGGCCTTAAAATTTAAAAAAAAACATAGTTCTAAATAATATTTTTTGGAGAAAATTCAAATACTCATTTTCAAGCGCGCATTCACATAATAAAATAATTTGCACATAAATCCAAAAATAAATTCTATTTTTTAACCACGCATTCTTATGTACACAATTGTGTATATCATTATGTACAAACTACAAATAGTATTACTCTTTCGTAAATTGAATAATTTGGATCGACGTAATTACTTTTTAAAATCAACATTGTTGATCTTTCTTTCAATACCATCGTTTCCTTTGTATCCAATATGGTCATTGGATCATGGTGAATAAATTATAAAATTAAAACATTTATAAAAAAAAGGACCAATTAGATTTCAAATTTGGTTCTAGACTGTTAGTTCAAAAATCAAGAACCGCTTGGACTGTTTGATTTTCAATTCTTGATTTCGATTCCTAATATATTTTCTAGAACCTTTGATCCTGATTCGGTTTCGACTATAATGTCCATCCCTAATTTATATACTAAAAATTGTTGAAGTATAAAAATTAAAATTCATATTCTAATCTAAATAAAAATTAACAATTAATTTTAATCGCATATTTTATGAGATCTACAACTTTTAAATCACACGTCTTATCAATTTTTATCAAAATCTATTAAAAATCTGATTTTAATTCTCACCAAACATGGGCTAAAGTTTGATATGAAGATGACCTAGTGAAAAAGTAAAATTGAAATATAATATCTAAACCGAATTAGACCGAGTAATCATTAAGTCTCTGCTTGTTTTCTTTTAAAATAAAACTCTTTAATTCTCATACTCATTTTTAATTATATTCAAGCAATAAAAAAAATTGTACGTAAATTTAATTTTTTTCTATTTTTTAACCACATATTTTTTAAAAAATCACTATTTAAAACATCATTTTTTCTAAATAATAGTCATCAGACACGGCTAGTTTACGAAAAGGAAAAAAAAAATAAGTCAATCAAATAACAGGGAATAGAAGAAGATTGTAAGGGGGAAAATGGTACCTACAAAGTTTTTTGATAAATTAGTCACAATCACCAAAATTTTAAAAATCTAGGATTTAAATATTATTCTGGAAATTCTTTAAAAAAAATTTGAATTAATTAACTATAATAGTTATTGATAATTTAGATATTTTCATTTCAATGTGACTTCAAGTAAGAGTACGGTTGCTACCATAGATGGTATAAACTAATCGACTCTTGAGATATTTCGACTGAGATCAAAACACCGAATGAATCATTTTTTTTTTTTTGGGCCTTCATAGGTTGTTTAATTTATAAACCGAAAGAAATTAATAGTGGACAAGTAGAGTATTACTTATGTATCTTTTGAAATGTGTACTTGAAAATGAAGATTGAACGGTTGATAATGTTAACAAGATACAGTTACGAGTTTTCCCTTAGAAGATGCAAATCGCAAGTGCACGGGTCGCGTTCAATCAATAAAGTGAACCTTCTGAGTCTGAATTGTCGACCCTAAAGGAATGTTTACTTTTAATTACACAACTTTAATCAATTTAATTTTAACAATAAAAACAAACAAACACACAATAAAATTTGAATTTGGAAAATAAGGAAAATTAACAAAAAAAATTACAAATTAAGAAAATATAAACACTTGGGAATTTTGGAGGAAAACGTGGTTGTAATTCATGATTTCGCTTAACCATCGCCTAATTAATTTCTCCACAAGCCAATTAACAAATTACTCATTTACGATATTAAACTCGATTTTCCAATTTTGGTTAATTTCCTCTATCGATCGACATTAACCATAATTGATTGATTTAGTCTATTATATCTCTATGTCAATTAAAACCAAACAAATGCATTAAATATTTGTGAAAATAGCTCAATAGGTCAACTAAGGTTAGTATTATATCTCTATTCTCTACAAAAACCTAGAATATTTATTATTTAGTTTAAAATGTACAATATTCTCTCGTACGATGTACAAATCACTAAACTTAATAATTTGATGGACAAATAAATTAAAGGCATTCATAGGAATGTCAATGTGGCTCGTCGGCACGTGACAAGCCAAGTCGAGTTTTATAAAAAAAACTTTGACTGCTTTTGACAAGACGGATATTGTAAATTTGCTATTTTTTCAAAATTTGAATTTGAAATTCAAATATAGTTGAAACTGATACATTTTTTTGCTATAAATATGCGAAAAAAATTTACCACTTCATATCAATTTACTTCAATTAATCTCCAATTTCTTTACTCTAATATTCAATATTCTAGTCTCAAATTTCTTCACTCTAATCTCCAATTTAGTTGAGTTTCATAAAATTTTGCATTATTTTAGTTTCAATTTCAATCTCCATTTTTTTACTCTAATATTTAGTTTCTTTTACTCTAACATTCAATATTCTTTGCTATAATAGCTATAGATGGATTTTACTAGTGATGTGATTAATTAGTTTAAGTGTAGTTCGAGTAATCCATCTGGCTACGATGCACTTCAAAATGTTCTAACTGATTTGGAGGATATCGAAGATGGAGAAGTATTTGAGATTAAAAGGTCGAAAAAAGAATTCTCTAATTGTTGGCAACATATGATACGTAAAAAAGTTAGGGTTCAAAATAGAGTTGATATTTTGAAAACATGTTGCAATTACTGTGGCAAAGAACTTAGTTGGAAGCCCGGTTCAAGTACAATGCATTTAAATAGGCACATATTAAGAAGTTGCAAAGCGAAACCAGTCGATCTTAACCCGAAATAGATCGAACTAGTGTTTAGCGGTTCTGGTTCTACTATTTTCACTTTTGTATATTCACATAAAAGATTTCGTGAAATAATTGTTCCATACGCGGCTACAACAGAGATACCGCTTACGATGATAGAGTCAATACACTTTATTCGACTTGTGCAGAATTATCTCCAATTCAGGTATACTTCTTATTATAAAATATTTTTCGCTCAACTAGAATAAAATTATATAACAAAAGAAAACAAGCTGCTATTGAAAGTTTAAAAACTTGTAATAGTGTTATATCGTTTACCTCTTATTTATAAACCAATGTTAATAAAAAAAAGTTATATTGTTGCTACAACTCATTACATTGATCACTTATGGATTATATATAAAAAGATTATTGCATTTAGATGTGTAGAATATCATCATAATGTCACTAACATATATATAATTTTAAAAGATATTATACAAGGATAT
>CAIGRB010003883.1:72650-84244 GCA_903798255.1 Fraxinus quadrangulata | reverse complement strand
AAACATTCTTTTAAAATTCATTATTTCAACACTCATTTTTAACTACATATTTTTCAATAAAATAATATTTTGCATCACATCAAATAATTTTTCCTTACTTTTTAACCACATATTTTCCATCATATCACTATTTAAAATACATTCTTTTCTCAGTAATATCCATCAAACATACCCTAAAATAATAATACACACAACCAAAAAAAATAAAAAATTTCATTTTTAACCACACATTTTCCATCAATCTACTATTTAAAAATGCATTCTACACAAAAAAAGGGGGCTCGAACAAGCCCTTAATTTAATCATAACCAAATAACAAAATCTTATGCTTAAGTTGGATGCTGATATTTTGTGTATATATTCTTTTCAGTGTGATAGGAGCTGCGATAATAGTGTTAGGGTTATATACAGTACTATGGGGGAAAAGCAAAGAAATGAAAAGGTGTAGTCAACTTATGCCAAAAAAGAGCTTTAAAGAGGCAGATCAAACAGAAAATACTGCATCAGAAAGCATCAAGAGTATAAACATTGATCATAGTAGCAACATAATGGCTATTGCTCCAAGTTTTCTTCCACAAACAGAAATAGAAACAACTGAAGACGAAGAAGTTGATATAGAGTCTACTGTTCCCAATCCAAAAATATGAAATATAAATGTTTTAATTTAACCTAGCTAGCTACCTTAAATAGTTGTGTTCATAACATAAAGTGCAGCTTCTTTTATCGTTGTAATGTTTTTTCAATTAAAACTAGTTATACTTTCGCTGATTTTTTTGCTAATTATGTTCTTAATTTGTTCAAATTAATTGTTGATATAGCTATTCAAATATGAGTGGTTAGATGAGAAATGCATAGTTCGATAATCTAATGTGATTAAACTTCGGAGCAACATATATTTACGTCTAATAAAAGGTTAGGCTTTCATTATCCCTCGTTCCTAAAGTACTAAAGACTTCTTTGAAGTTGACATCTTAGATGAGATGAAATTATGAAATAGGAAAAAGAGTCGTGGTTTTTCAAATTGCTCTAGCTCAAGAGTAGTCATCCATTTTCATAAAGTAAATAATGACAAATGAATATTACTATTCCATAGAACTTGACAGTTTAATTATGAGCAATATTCTGAAAATCGAATCGAGTCGTTCGATTCAGCCAATAAAATGGAGAAGCGGACCCCAATTCGATTCGATTGCATGGTATTAACCGGATAATAGGAAACCGGTAGAGGAACTGCTAAACCGGATAATCGATAACATGCACCATACGATGTTCTCACTAGTGCTCTAAGAAGTGTGAAGAATTATATATTGGCCTCATTAGCTATATATGTCGATTTCCAATGAAGAAACTGGAGATGGCCCGGCCCACAAACGTACGTACTTGGAGTCTAAAATATGTTAAAAATCCCCGAATGAACATGCTCCAAGTGACTCGATGTAGCCCAATTAAGCCTTCGGTTGCTGAATGAGCCCCTAAGCAAAAGCCCAAATCAACTAAATCAGTAAAATACCACATTGTTAAACAACACTTAGTTCAGCTAGCCCAATTGGCTCTAACTTTATTTTTTGTGAAAAAGTATATGGCCCCTGTTTGACAACAGTTCAGTAAAACTCTCTCTCTCTCTCTTATATAACCGTACATTCTTTGAAAAAAAAAATAATAATTCACGTAAACTCAAAACATTTTCCTACTTTTTAGCCACACGTTCTCCAAAAATTTACTATTCAAAACTCATTCTAAACAAAAAATTGCTGCCAAACATGGGCATAATTTTACAACATTGTGCTTCAAGAAATTTCAAAGCATTTTGAAAGATACATCTTCTCATTTATCGGTACTCTTTGGAGATAAATTTTACCTTTTTCAAAAAATGCTTATTACCAATAGCAACGCGTATAAGGAAAAGAAAAATCGTCGTCCATAAATTTAAGATTAACTATATGGAATCTTATATATTCTAGACAGAGAAAATTGAAAACAACTATATGTTTAACAAATAAAATAAAAATGCTTAAAGGCTTATGTTTTGAAATAAATCAATGCGTTGCTAAGTCCATGCAAAGCCTATGTGACAGAGCTTTTGACAAAAATATTAAAGATTTTGATAAAATTGAGAAAATATGTGAGTGAAAATTTGATAAAAATTGTGAATTTTATGAAATGCGTGTTTAAAATTAAAATCAGATCAGTTAAAATATTGATAAAACTTTATAAAAGTTTTGTCAAACGAGGTGATAGTATATGATCATTAGATGCTAGACTTTTCATTGCATGCCATGAAAGAATCAAAAAATAGTGCGGTAAAGGAAAGATTGCATGTGCCCAAAATGATTTTGACAAGCTTTTCCACTAAAAACTTTGCTCATTTCAAGCATCCAATAATATACCATGGTGAAAGGGGTATTATTGTCAAATGCTCGGAGCATGCTGTAGGCCATTATTGTCTCATCTGATTTCTTATTTATCCGCCCTCTAACTCCCGTTAAAATAAAACTCTTTTATTTCTCAAATTCATTTTCAATTACGTATTCATGTAATAAAATATTTTACATACAAATTCAAAAAAAATTCATATATTTTAACCATATATTTTTCAAAAAATCACTATTAAAAACATCATTTTTTTTCACAATTTCTCTTTATAATGGTCAATAAACGGAGGCTTACTCTTTTTTTCTTTTTCTTTTTCAACGTGCCAAAGGATGACTCGGGACTATATATCACGAAGCCAATCACGTTCGTATTTTTCACGTAAACCAAAATCTCTTTCCTCTTTTTCATTTTAAAAGAATGACTTTTTTGATATAATAAGTCAATTCTTTTGTTCCTTTTGTTAAAAAAGAAAAAGAAAAAAGAAAGTGAATAAAGTAAATAATGTTTGTCAACGTGAAAAAAGAAGGAAGATCGTGTTGATTCATGCTGCATTATTGGAAAAAGTCCCAAAACATTGCGACTTGTTTAATTACGGAAAACCCTCCTTTAACTAACACCAATTATTAATAGTACTACCCTAGTTTGTCAATTCATGGATTTATCATAGCTACATGTATAGTGCACAAATGGAGAAAAAAAATTCATACAATCGATCTCAAATTTATTGTGATTGTGACTTAATTAAGATTTTGATGTTACGTGTTTATAAGTCAATCCATGCGTGTATCACGCACTTTTCGGCCCAAAATGGATTTTTTTTTTAAAAAATTTATACGATCGAATTCGATCTCAAATTTATAAATATTTCATACATTTATTATAATTGCATGTATCATGCACTTCCGACCGGAAATGGAGAAGAAAATATCCATAAAATTGATTTCAAACTCACTATCATTCGGTGTACACGGTTAGGGTATATTATTAACCCACTCTGTCTATCATTCTCCAATTTTTTTTTTCTAAAATTCATTTTCAACGTACATTCTCACAATAAAATATTTTATATGTAAACCTAAAACTTTTTCTACTTTTTAACTACACATTTTTTTGAAAAAAACTTTTTAATGGACATCAAACAGGGAATAAAATAGCTCTTTACATGTAAATATGCGGCCAAAAGCAAAAGCTAGCCATGGAATCATTTTTTGTTTTATTGCTTTATCTTCGAGGAGATGCTGCTCTATGAACAATTACACTGATTTTAAGCTTAAATAATGAAAAATAAAAATGTCAACTTAATGCCCACTAATCATGAATAAAATGAGAGAATAATAAGTCTGGAAAATAACTAATGGGGTTTACATAATTCATTATTTTCGTCGTGGAGATTATAATTTGTATTGGTTGTGACTATATTTTCTTCTTTTCTTCAATATTATGATACGTCAAATCATTTTATCGTCATTACGTATAAGATTTGCCAATTTGATATTTAAAATTTTTTAGATTAATATTCAAAATGAACATATTTTATGACTACGATTGGTAACTCTAGAAAAAAATCTTGATTTTCATTGCGTTTAAGTAAAAATAAATAAATAAATGTCTCGATGATAAACCCTAGAAACAATTTTCATTTTCTATGGTGCTTGAATAAAATCTTAAATTTCATTAACTTGTCTACCTGTCTGATTAGTTACTAAGGTCAACAACTACTAACAAATCTATGGACACGCTAAATTTGACCCCCAAATAAATTAATTGCAAGGTTATTATTCTATCCATCATTATCTTCTTTTTTTTTTTTTTTTTACCCAGGTGTCATAGCTTTACCAGTCTAAATCCTGGACCTCTAAGAGCCTTGCCCCTAAAACCTTGGAGAAGGTAAATTGCGGGATATGCCTCAATTGGTTCCCAGATTCACGTCACCAACTGTACACTTCTACGCACAAGAGGTCATCCTCCAAAGTGATTACTCCATACCAAATAAGCTAATATAGAACGAGGCAATTGTAGGCACACAAAAAAAAAACATTGTATTTTTTAATACCACAACTAGTAAAATATCAATTGTTTCATCTTTTTCAATAGTTATCATATCTTACTATTTAAAAAAATTCTTTATTTTTCAACTGATTCGTCATTCCCGCACCTATAGAGAGCGAAATAGGAGATGTCTAAAAGTATGTTTGGCATCCTTTAATGACATATTTTCTTGACTTTTTAGAACAGCCGTTAAAAAATACTAACTATTAAACATAAAATGTGTTGCAAATCACGAGAATGGTATGCATTGAATTTGTGATCCATGAATTTACATATCGATTCTTCTTCAATAAGTTGATCCAAAATTTTATACAAAATAATATAATTTTGTCCATCAAAATGACATAATTGAATCGATGAAAAGATGAAAGGAGCTATTATTGTAAACCTTGTCGTGAATTTATTATTCAAAATTGATACGTTTTTTAATTAATTAAATCAAATAATTATTTCGAGTAAGTTCATTTCAATATTATTTTTCTGAAAAGAACTCAATAATAATCCAAGCTGCATTTTGCTCATTCGGAAAAAAAAAAAAAAATCAGAATTTAACTTATAGTGCAAGTCAAAGGACTGTATTTTGTCCAATTATTTTTATTTACAAAAGGACAGAAAATAAAAATTTGAAATGGTCAGAATTGGCTATTGGGTAGTTGCTTCCAGGCAATGTCTTTGGTCAATATATATGTAATAAACCTAATTATTCTACGAACTAACCAAACACCGATAAAGTATTCAGAGACTTTTGTTTCTTTTTATTTTTTATGTTATTCTAATACCTCTTCTCCTTCCCCACTCTCTCTCCTTCTCTGGTTTTTTGAACTAGATTTAATCCAATCTTAGAGCCCGGATGAGATTTTCCTCCACTCTCTTCAAGTATTTGAAAAAGAAGGTGGTTTGTCTGTGTATTTTGTTACGTGTATCTGAGGTTTGATCCATATTTTCTTCTCTCGATCTGCTTGTGAAGCTCTCTGAAATTTTTGGTCAGAACACGCATATATACTGCAGTGGACTTGGGGTTTCGAGATTTTGTTCTTCTGAGGTACGAATCTTTGATCTCATTTTTTGGCATCTTCAAATATTTCATGATTTATAATGTTTTTGAGGCTTCCATTTCTTGAAATTTTGCGTAAAAAAAAAAAAAAACGCTTTTTTGCTCAACTTTTAGAGCACCTAATTCAACCCCAAACGAGATACCGCAGATTAAAAGCCCTAAAAGGTAAATAATAATAATAATAAAAAAACCACTAAAATGGAGAGAGACTTGTAAAATTTTGCGGCTTTACATATTTCGGAACTTAAACTTCAGATTTTTTAAAGCAATTTATGTGATTTTTGGTTTTGTTTTCGTCATTTTTAGCAGGTTATTGGGTACCCTTGAGGATATGTTGTTTTACATGATTATTATTTTGCTAATTTTCTTTCACGGTAGAGTTTACTGTTCATGCACCTCAAAATTTTAGGTCAGGAACTGCATTCAAAGCTCGGAATAGTGTGTTCGGGTTTCTTTGATTTAAAGTTATATTCTCGTAAACCATCTTGCAAATCATCCCTTAGCTCCCTTCGCAGTTGACATTTATTCATTTGGGGACAGTATGAAGTATTTTTCACCTGAACAAAAATTAGTTTAGACAATGTTTTGCCACAAAGACTAAGGTTGCACACAGCTCAAATGCTAAAGTCTTGCAGATGTTAGATCTTTGTTTGAAATTTCTTTTTTCAGATTCTGCGTCTGGATATATAAGTGGCTTGACAAGGTTTATCTGCGGAAAGTAGACCTTGATTAGCTGGTTTATTTATCTGCGGAAAGTAGACCTTGATTAGCTGGTTTATTCTTTATTTTTTCTTTTGCTAGTGCAATTATGGAAACTAAGTTTGCTGAGAACCTAGAGAAGTTGTATCTAATGCGTAGTTTTGTGATCGACTTGCTTTAAACTATACATGGAATCGTCTTTTTCCATTCCTCTCTTCTCTTTTCGTTGTACATATCTTTTCTCTTCTTCATTTCCTTGTTTCTACTTAGATATTCATTTATTTATTCTGAAATTCATTTTTGCTCATTTGTAGTCAAATTTATATTGTAGGGAAGCCATAAAATATTGGAAAAAGATTTATACGATATAAAGGAGCAGGAAAGCTTCTGCCATTTATTTTCTACTTAGCAGTTTGGGGATTAATGTCGTTCCGCAGTATAGCGCGCGATATAAGAGACAGTTTCGGGAGTTTATCCCGGCGGAGTTTTGATGTAAGGCTGATTGGTCATCACAGGGGAAAATCACAAGGTTCATTCCCTGACTTGAATGACCAACCTTTGGTAATTCAGAATAGTCGATGGGCCAATCTTCCACCAGAGTTACTTTTTGATGTGGTTAGAAGGTTGGAAGAGAGTGAGAGCACATGGCCTGCTCGAAAAAATGTGGTTGCATGCGCTGCTGTTTGCCGATCATGGAGGATCATGTGCAAGGAAATTGTCAAAAGTCTAGAGTTATGCGGGAAACTTACTTTTCCCGTTTCCTTAAAGCAGGTTATTTCCTAATTCCTACAGTCTATCATGCTTTCGGCCTGTTCATGATTGTTCTATTAACAACTAGTGTTGTTTGTGTACACATTATTATCACTAGATTACGAGTGCATTGACATCACAGATACCACATTCAGTACTTCTACATGAACAAATAGTAAATCTAGCTTTTTTCTTTTTACAGCCAGGACCTCGTGATGGAACTGTTCAGTGCTTCATTAAGCGGGACAAATCTAATTTAACATATCGTCTTTACCTCTGTCTTAGTCCTGGTAAGTTCAGTATTTGATTTAGCGATGATTACGATTATGTGCTCTATTTGTTATCATGGAAATTTCTCTTGTAATTTTGCATTTGTACTTTCTTTTCTTCTTAATGAAGTTAACTAAAGTGTGGTTAAGTAGTTTGAAGGAAAAGGAATTGCTGAAATAAATGTTCAGGCATTGATATTTCAAATATTATTTTTCATTCTGAAGTAGTAGTTCTTCGTTCAGTATACATAATAGGTCATATTTTGTCATCAATTTTCTGTCAAGCAACTACATATTTGATTCTGTACAGTTGTGAAGAATGCTGCATAGAAATATACTGATGCATAGTTTTCTTATTAGTTTTTCCTGTCATGAAATGAAACTGTTCAATCTTTGCACTTGAAACCCCTTTGATTACACTCTTCTAATGCAAGTTGCAATTTAATTGTATCAGCTTTGCTAGTTGAAAATGGAAAGTTCCTTCTCTCTGCAAAAAGAACTCGTCGAACTACTTGTACAGAGTATGTTATCTCCATGGATGCAGATAACATTTCTAGATCAAGCAGCACGTATATCGGGAAACTAAGGTAGAATTGAATGAAAATTTTGTTATATCCTTTTATGCATATCACATTTTTATGTGTTTCCTTTTCCAGATTACATAATAATTTCTTGAGAAACTAATATAATTTTCAATGGGAGGTTTAGTACATAAATTACTTTTGTTTATAGAAAAACTGAACCAAAGGCTTTATTTCACTCGGGAAACTATGAGTTATTCCACGCTTGGAATTCCAATCTATTAACTTGAGAAAATTATCCATTTTTTTCTCTGTTTATTTTGAAATTGAATATGATCGTGTGGGTATTTGAAATGCGTAAGATGATAGAGCTTTATTTAGTGTTTTGAAAAAAAATGAAAAACAGATATTTTGTCAAGGGAGATCTCTAAACAGATCTTTTGAGGCACGAGTAAGCTGCAATTCAGGGGAATGTAAGGAATTTATCAGGATTTTTCGTACAACTAGTGCTTGGTTACTGCAGAAAAGGATTTTCTTTGTCATTGCATGCATGTCTTCCTGTTTTGTTATATTCTTACCTCTGAGACAGTATATATCCCTGATTTGCTTCTTTTGATACAGAGTTATTAATTTTGTTGCTTTTACCCCCAAAATTGATGTAGAGTTTCTCAATATTAACTCGATAAGTTTACTGCTTTTTGCAGATCAAATTTTCTTGGGACGAAGTTTATAATATATGATACACAACCTCCACATTCTTGTTCACAAATCCCTCCACCTGGAAAAACAAGTCGTAGATTCTATTCCAAGAAAGTTTCTCCAAAAGTACCAACTGGCAGCTACAACATAGCCCAAATTACATATGAGCTGAATGTTCTTGGGACACGAGGTCCGCGGAGGATGCACTGCATGATGCACTCAATACCCTTCTCGTCCCTTGAACCCGGTGGGGTAGTACCTGTACAACCCGAGCTTCTTCAGAGGCCCCTCGAGGACTCATTTCGGAGCATCTCCTTCTCAAAATCTCTTGATCAATCTACTGAGTTTAGCAGCTCACGATTCTCTGATATTGCTCGGTTGGCCAATGAGGACAATGCTAGTAAATCAGGACCACTGATTCTGAAGAACAAGTCTCCCAGATGGCACGAACAATTACAGTGCTGGTGCCTCAATTTCCGAGGGCGGGTAACAGTTGCATCGGTCAAGAATTTTCAGTTGATTGCAGCCAATCAACCAACCACTAATGTGCAAACATCTCAACCATCACAGTCGTCAGACCACGATAAAATCATCCTCCAGTTTGGCAAGGTCGGTAAAGATATGTTCACCATGGACTACCGGTATCCATTATCTGCTTTTCAGGCATTCGCAATCTGCTTGAGCAGCTTTGACACCAAATTAGCTTGTGAATAGGGTTGAAATCTCGAGACAATGCTGTTAACAGAATCTATCATTGTAATTTGTCCCATTTTCATTAGAAATGGAGATTGTTAATTTCTTTAGGTGGTTGTTGAACTCATTTATAGATTCAACCATGTTTAGATGACAAGGCTCTCTCCTTGCTAAAACGAGACCTATTGGATCACATTTACTTGAATGTCAATTCTCTTTTTATGGTATTTTCTTGACATGAATTTGCAGGCTTTTCATTGCCACTCGACTAATCATTTATGAAAGTCCAAAATTGTTATTCATAGCATGTTTGAGAAATGTTAATAAATAATCGTAGAGGTTATTTTAGCTAATTAATAGATCATTTTTTTGGTTTCAAAATGTACTTTTTTGTTTATTGAACAATGATAAGAAATAGAAATGATAACACAACTTGATCAACTATTTAATTGTGACCTAAAAATTTCATATTTCGTGATTGAAAAATAATTTATAATCAACTAATTTGAAAATGTGATCATTAAATAAGTTGTGATCTATAAAATTGTTATTCGTGACCAATAAATAAATTTTATGACCTATAATATTTTAATTTGTGACCAATAATAAGTTGAGATCTATAAGTATGTAACTATGATCATTAATTGTATAACCGTGATCTTAATATATTTAATTAATAAAATATTTTTAATTATTTAGTTATCATCTGAGATTTGAAAATTTAAACTTATTGTCTGAGTTTTAAATTGACATATACTTTACATCTTATAAATGATTTTTTTCCTTTTGAATAAGTGAAAACTACATGGAATCAGAATTTTCAAGTTAACATTTCAAAAATCAGATTTAAAGTTTTTTTACAAAAATCAGATCATAATTAAACATTTGAATATTAATAATAATATTTTAAAACTAAATTAATCTATATACAAACATCTATCCACCCAAACCCTAATTATTTTTCTCTCTACATTTGTCTCCCTTCTCTCTTTTTTCTTTTACAATACCGAATCACCGTCGAAGACAACGTTGCGCCGACGCAACTACAACATGACACCACAACGACACGAGCGGCGGCAGCGTCATCTCGTGTAAGAAGATTTGATAGCAGTGGGTGGTTTTAATACTGCTATGGTTTTCAATAGTGGCGATGATGGTGAATCTGCTTGGGGGTGTGGTGGTGGTGATGATGCTGTTTGTGGTGATGGTAGTGGTGGTTTGGGGTGGTTTCTGTATTGTTGGGGGTTTTTGTTCGTTGTCCAAGTAGATGCGACGGTGATGGTGGATTTGGCGGCTGTGAGCATGGTGGTGTTAGCGTGGTAGATCTGGAAATGGTGAGCGTGACGATGAGTTGTTGAGGTTTTTATTGTTGGTGCAAGTGGAGGTCGTGGCAGTGGTGGTGGCGGTAGACAATGGTGATGGTGGTGGTGGCGACAACGGCGACGATGACCAATGGTTGGGTATGGTGGTGGTGACTAGTTGTTGGGTATGGTGCTGCAGTGGTGGTGTGCGACGGTTGGGTTCGATGATAGTGCGGTGTTGTGTGACTAATAATTTTAGATTTGATTTTTTTGTGGTGGTTGGGTGGTGGTGGTGACTAATATCGTTGGCTGTAGTGCTGGTGAGTTGGTGGTGGTGGTCGGAGGTGATGGTGATATGTTGGTGGCGATGGGTTTATCGAGGTGGTGGTAGATCTAGTGCGACGATGTAGTGGTGTTTCTCTGTGATGTGTTGATTTGTTTGAGATGATGTTGCTACCGAGAGGTGGCGGTGGTGGTTATGGCGATGACGGTGGCGATAGTGCTATTGGAGGGAGTGGTGAGGTGGTGGTCACAAGTGTTGATTGTGACCACGTGACTACGAAATAATGTATGACCTAGAAAATTATTAATTTGTGACCGATAATTTGAAAATTTGTGACTGTTTGATGAATTGTGACTTATAATATTCATGATTTGTGATTGATAAATAAATTTTGACGTATAAATTTTTGATTTGTGGTCGATGAACAAACAGTGACCTATAAAATTTTTGAATTATAATCATAAGATAATTTGTGACACATAAAATTTCTGATCGAAAATTTATGACTATCTGATAAGTTGTGACTTATAATATTTATGATTTGTGACTGATAAATAAATTGTGACGTATAAATTTTTAATTTTTGACCGATGAACAAATTGTGATCTATAAAATTTTTGAATTGTAAAACTAAAATAATTTGTAACATATAAAATTTTTTATTTGTGATCGATAAATAGTACGTGACTAATTAAATCATTAATTTGTGACCAAATTTTATAAATTTGTGATTTTAATATATTTACTTAATTAAACATATAATTAATTAAATAAATAATAAATAATATTAATTTATATTTGATTTTTGAAATTTGAAACATTTGTTCTTAGTTTTGAAATAGGTGAAACGCAACATCTTAACTACTGTTTGGTGCACAATTTGTAGTCAATAATGCTTTTTTT
>CAIGRB010003883.1:59186-71696 GCA_903798255.1 Fraxinus quadrangulata | reverse complement strand
AATAATCCGAATATCACCTGATACAGCTCACAACAAACTCGGCCCAACTGATAATTGGGCCCAGTCAGGCTCTCCATAGGAATCCTTCTCCCAGTGAGAGATGGATTTTGATTACATTAAAAAAGTATTAATCCTAAGGCGGTGATTTCACTATAAAAACCTTCCAATTCATTCTCCTCGTAACATCATGCTGCTACAAATACAATATACACACTATCCCTCACTGACTCCATTGTATAGTTTAGAAGAGGACAGATGAATTGGGGGCTGACCGATGAAGAACTGGACGCAGTTTTGCTGTTAATTCAATTCAGAAGAGATTATTATGCTGATACCAAAGGCGCTCGTAATTGTGTTTGTATGTTGAATTTCCCACAGAAACAAGAAGAAGAAAAGATCAAAGTACGTGCGGGTGAATCGTCCGACCCAGAAGACGCTTTGCCCCGAAAGAAAAGGAAGTTTAGGTCTATTATTGATATTTATAGAAATACAAACCCTTTGATGGGTCACAAGCGAGCCAAGAATCGAGGATGCCCATAAGTTTTTTTTTGAAGATAGAAGTTGATGATCTGATTGAATAGGTAAGGCTAGGTGATGGAAATATAGCTTCATAAGCTCGACTTAATGGGTTTAGCTCTCCAGTATTTACTTCTTATTTTCTGGACTTGTTCTCTCGTTATCAGCGATGGATTAATTTTGGTTTTGAAGCGTAAATTACTGGGCATCGCCCCAGAAAATCAAGAAGGGTGCTTACTGTAAATGAAAGGGTAAATAATGTTACGGTAATCTCGAATTCAACTGATCAAATGTCAAAAGAAATTTTTATTATTTTAGAGAGAACACAATTTTCCTATCCTAACTCGTTTTCACACAGCACAAATACAAACTGGTTGCCTGGAGTTTAAGCAATAAGCTTGAATTAATCCATGCATACGCGTTTGCTCTTTTCTGCACCAATCTTTCGATTTGCTTTGCTTCGTTGGCAAGTTACTGACTTCTTGATATCATACAAAAAATTAAAAATTGTTAGTTCTTTTCTAATTTGTATTTGACACGATTTTCGTTTGTTAATTAACACTGATTCAAGAGTCTGTTCGTATTAAGAATGCTACTGTTCTTTCCTTGGTTTAAAATAACAATTTATAGTTTTTTTTCCCCTGTAGATGACAAGTATATATATGTCTTAGCCCCCATTATTTGATATTATAATTTTTAGAATAATATTTTTGAAAGAATGAGTGATTAAAAAAGAAGATTTTTTTCGATTTACGTATAATATTATTTTATTGAAAAATATATAATGAACAAGAAGAGAGATAAAAATATATTATAATTTTAATGGGGGCCAAACGGGAGCTTAATATATTTTTATTTACGTGAAGATATGAGGATGTTTCTTAGCCGTCCTATAATATATAAGAGATAAAAATAGTTTTATTGCGAGTTCCTAATTAATGTCTTCGAGCTCGTCTGCTTCTTATAAAAGAGTTTTATAATGAAGTTACTTTATGTTAATTCTCTAAAAACTTCTAATTTTCCAACTTTTTAATCTCAAAAAATCATTTTTGACTTTTCAAAAATCTTGTCTAAAAGACTGTTAATTAATGCGACAAGTATAATATAGAATTCAATTCTTAGCACGGTACAACCAATTCAACATGGTTAAAATCACATATTTAACTAGAGATAATTAAATGAGATACCACGATGACGGACAAATCGCTCGCCCCGAGGGGCAACTTCCCCCTCACACTGGCTGGCATGTCCAAACGAAGGGCACTCGCACAAGACTTTGGGTAGGATCAGGGCAGAGCTTGAAGAGACTAATAATAATAATACCATGCTTGGGCTCCCTTCTCTCAGCCCCTGGGTAGGACGCTGCATTATACCTACATTTTATGACGTCTTTAGTGCACTTTTTGATAATATAGGTCACATTCTCGGTTGTTCATAATTTTGTCGTGCCACCTACAAAAAAAATTGGCTAATCATGTGACAAACTCATATGATCGTAATATTTGACATGGGAATACCTCCCGGGGTTTGAAGTGGGTAGACCAGCACGAAGTTGGCATGCCTAACATTATTTAGACAGGTTTATAATGCCATCCATGAAATACATGTTTTGTTGACACCGTATTCCCAAGTTTCTTTTTCACTTCGTTCACTTCAATTTTAAATTAAGTAGTTTTATTAAAAATCTCATATTCCTGACTTTTTCTAATTGAAAAAGATAAGAAAGGTTAAAACAATTTAATTTGAAAAATAGAACTGCTAATCCCACAAAATGGCTAATGAATAATAATGCAACCGAAGAAGACTTCACTTTTATTTCATAGAAATTAAAGCCGTTTTCGGTTTTTCATACTAAGCCTTTGTTTGATATACATTACAATTAGATTTTGATAAAAATTGATGAAACGTGTTGTTCAAAAGTGATGAAACCAATAAAATACGTGATTAAAATTAATTTTTTAACTTTGAATTATTATACTAAATAGGGGCTAATTTCCTCGATCTTTAAAAGCGATTATAGACTCATTCTTTGGTTGTGCGGTTCACAATGATTGATCTTATATGCCCTACCATGCAAGAAGTCCCATCGACGTCGAGTAGCATTCCGTGTTGTGCCGTGTCGTGTGATTTTGAAGGGAATTCAAATGACCGTTTTGCCCTAAGAAAAATCTGATGCCAAGAAATTCATTCCAGATATTTTTGTCATGCCAAATAGAAAAAAAAAAATGAAACGTATAGGAAAAAAAAAGTCCTTTTCGTGTCCCATTCCATTTGTTAACAAAAAAAATCCTTGCACTTAAAATTTATTTTTAACTATTCCACAAGTTTCTCTTTCTATAGCTAGCTGAAAATTCAATGAAGAAGAAATCTCCATCCGCAAGAAAGAGCAGGAAAACCCAAATGCTCTCCAACACGGAATTGGATGCGGCCTTGCAGCTGATTCAACTCAGCGGCGATTCCGACTACAGCAAAGAAAACCATGGCGGCGACGCCACCAAATCAGTGGAGCAACACCGAGAGGAAAGCGTAGGGGATTCTAATGAAATTTCATCCATCTTTATCAGAGAACTGAAGGCGTACCCCAGAAGAAAGAAGAGATATAGATCCATTGTTGATCTATACAACGTTACGAAGAAGCCCGTGATCGTCGAGAAGAAATTCAGCTATTGAAAGTTTCCTCTTTTCAAGACCAAAAGAAGATTTCCTCTCTTTTTTTTTTCCCTGGCTTTTCTTTCAGGATGAGAGAAGTGCTGTAAGAAAATTCACAGAAGAAGAACAAATTGGAAAATAAAAAATTTGCGTATGAAGTTGGCCAGACAAGCACTGTGTTTTTTCTTTTTTTTCTCTGGCTTTTCTTTTAGGTTGAGAGAAGTGCTGTAAGAAAATTCACAGAAAAATTTGGAAAATAAAACATTCGCGTATGAAGTTAGCAAACAAGCACTGTGTTTTTTCTTTGTTTCTCCTTCTGCACATAAATTTTAGCAGGGAAAATTTAAGAGTTTATTTAAGAGAATTTTTTTTTTAATTGATATTTAGATAACATAAAGCTAGCTTCGTCAAGATCAATGGTCTCTGAGCATGTTGAAGTTGAGAATGATTATTCTTGCATGCAATGCAAGGTGGGTTTAGAGCGAGTATATTTAGAGGTTGTTTGACAAAAAATTCTTGATAAAAATTTCGATAGATTTTTATAAAAATTGGTAAAATGTATGATTTAAAAATTAATAAAAATTGCGATTTCAGTAATTAAAATTAATTATTGAGTTTAATCTTTAGTTTTTAACAGCTTTAAAGTTATCCAAAGAAGCACTTTAACTCCATTTGTCATCTTTATATTGTACTTTGATAATATATTTTTAACCATTCCACCTCGATCAAGTACCATCTTTCAAATTATATTAAGCCCTCTTGGTGATAATTAAAATTCAGATTTTAATATAAATTAAAATCAACAATTAATTTTAACCACACATTATCAACTTTTATTAAAATCTATGAAATATCTTATTTTAATCCCCCACCAAACCGGGGCTAAATATTGAATATTCACCTACCTCTTATTACAAATTTAGCCATGTTCGAGTTTCATTCAAAAGTTATATATAATCCCTAGTTAAACTTCAATTTTAACCACATATTTACGATTACTACTTATTTCCTATCTGCAAAGTTCATGCGATCCCTCTGAATTACAAGGAACTCTTGATGAATGTAGTATAGTTTTATATACATTTTTCTAACAAAATATAACTTCCTTCGACTTTCGTAGCAGCCATTTCAAGTTTGGTATGTAATTGCAATAAGACGACATTGCAAGAATTCTAGACTATTCTAGTTTATCAAATCAAATATGCACCGTTACAGTTCTTGGTAATGTGCTTCGACAGTCGTAGTCCAGTGACGCTGAGCCATAATTCAAACAAGACCAAAAAGCTGATGTTAGATCACGTATTACATTGTTGCAAGAACATGGTGCCACAGTCGATATTCCTAGTTTTCTATTTATTTGGACCTTCGAACACTTCTTTTTTGGGTCACGATTGCAACATATTAATATCTTAGTCACTGCACAAACTTGACATAGCAACACCCTAGGCCGGCCATCGAAAAAATACATTTGAAGTGAATGAAATCTACTAGTCACATTGAGTATCCATCTCAAGCAATTCAATGCCTTGTATCCAAGTGAATGTCGGCTTGATCAATGATAACATTGAAGACTGATAAACAAATCAAGATTTTGGAACAAAAACTTGACATCCTTTAACACCATCAGAGAGCTGACCGAACCTAATATTATAAGCATCTGAGTATTAAGGATTAATGCTCAAGGTGGAAAACATATTCTGTCAAGCGCTGTAATTTACTCGAATCTAGTTTCTGCTCTGTTGCAACAACCTGTTTCTTCACAGTTAGCATTTGCGAGGCGTGATCCAATGTCCAACCACGTTCTAGTGCATCTGCAAGCAACCGACAAGAGGTTAACACGAGTTAGCAGTAGAATTAAGTTTCATTCCACCAAATTCATGTAATAGCCAGCTGATTGCCATGCCATCTTTCAACAGTTCAAAAAAGTTGCTATGAGTTGAGGAGGGAAACTGAAGACCCACTAGAAGAATTAAAAATTACATTTCTATAGAGATGGGAAAAATGATGATTATATACATGGTGGAGTGTGTCAATGGTGACACTAAAAATTTATCTCATCATCAATCAACATTATAAAATTACTTCATCTAATTCTTCCACCCCACCGAGCCCCACCAATCCAAAAACTAAATAATAAGGTAGTCACGATTTAGTATTTACAAAGTTTTCATCCTTGATAGGAAGATATTCACCTTGCAGCATTAAAACAAGTATCGTGCTTTAAACGTAAATTAGTGTTATAAGCCATATGAAAAAGGGTGAGAGGTTACAGTTTGCAGCATCATTGGCATTCAGTCCAAGGAAAAGAGCTGTATCATGTGTGCTGATTGTAGAATATGCAGAAACCAGCAGCTCAAACATCCTTTTTGTGTAAAGTTCTGCAGGAAACTCATATTACAAAATAAAATCAAAACCAGATGCCTGGGAACGTCAAACAACACAAAAAATCAATAGGGACATTTCTCCCTGGCCAAAAATATAAAGGAATTAACCATGAAAAGGTGAAAGTAAATGGTCCTCAAAACAAATTAGGATTTTTATTTTTTAGTACTCAATTCCTATGACCAGGCATAAAAAGAATTTCCATTTTAACCAACCCCCACCCAAAAAATATGGAGGAAGGAAGACTAATATGCTGTGGTTTTGAAGTCATCGTGTTAAATCCCATGCGTTCACAAATCACCGTGATATTATGTTCGACCATCTCATTATGAGGAAATATATTTTACGTTCTTCCCATTTTCTAATTCCAAAAATTATTCCACAAACTCAGCAAATGCAAAGAGGATTAGCTCTCTGTAAAATCCAGCACTTTATTGATGACCTGTGGAGGGAACACGAGCTACGGTATCATTGAATGATGAAAAAGGCAAAGGTTTAGCTCAAGTGGTAAGAGCGAAACCTCACAGGCTAATGACCTGGGTTTGTGGGTTTGAGTCTTGAGGGGTGAAATCCTATGATCTCCTTTAGAAACAAAAAATAAAAAACATAGAAGGATGAAAAACAGCATCTTCCACTATCTAATGCTGTTTATATATCTGCCATACAAATAGAATGCCTTGCTATGTTATAAATTAAACCATTTATATATTGTTCCCAAACGGAGGCTTAGATGAATATTTCTACTCTTTTCAGTTCTCAATGTCTAGTTTAGTTCTCTGTTTCTGGTGTACACTGCATTGTGAGTCGTCTCTTTGCAACATAATTGTATAACAGAGTAATATGGCACGAAAAAGGCTGGTGATGCTTAAAATAATGAAAAAGCACCACGTTATTCAAAGCTTAATTTCATGCAAAACTGTATTCTATTCTTCCATCTGTGTGCAAATATCTATATCAAATGTTGCACATGTGTGCTTGTTCTTGTGTGTACGTCAGTCACATAGAATAAAAAAGGACAAATCTGAAAGCTGGCATCAAAATTGATCTACCATCTTAAAACAATGGAAAGAGAGGGAAAAAAAAGACACCTACAGATTATATATCCAAAGTTAATTAATTCAAAGTTTTAAACAAGCATCATAATCTGTATACGAAAGATGAAGGCAGTCAGAGGTCAATTCGCCACCGATGTTACATTATTATTTTCAGCCAAAATAATTGCAAATGCGCATGCAAGCTGTTCATGTAGAAATTGAAATTAAAATCACTAGTCTCGACTGAGGGTCTGATTCTGTAGCTGCTATACTTTATCAAACAAGTTCATTGTGGAAACACAACCCAACTAGAAATCCAACAACAGTCAAACTGTGAAGAATGGCTCTAGACTGCTGATTTCAGTTCAGATTGTTAGCTTTCCTCAAACATCGTATGTTAGGCAATTGTGAATAATTAATCTAATTACTATTTTGATTGTATTCGCAAACGGATTGTTTTGTTGCTACAATGCCAAAGCTTCCTTTCTCAGCCTTAAACAGTAAAATTTTAAGTTCCGACAAGTTCGGAATGCATTCTCTTAAGTGACTGAGTACACATGATCATCAAAATGTGCAATTGCTTTACGAAAATATGTACCCTCATACCTGAAAACCCAAAAGCTGAATCTATTTACTGGATTTGAATTTTTTATTGATAATCACTCACCACATTATGTTGTAGAGAAATATTATCAATGAAACCACAATACCAGTTCAATTTGACTTCAAGATTTTTCCAGATAATAAATCAGGTTTATAATTTTCAATTCATTCATACACCAGATTTAAATTCTATGTTTACTTGCCTGAAAAAGAGGTTACAATGCCCTGAGCCTCTGGACTCCAGTTAAACTCGCGAATTGCTTCATGAACACCGGCATAATCCCTTGTCCACAGCTTCTGCCCAATTTTCCAAGCCGCTAACACCTCGGGCTGGCTCTCCTTCACTGCCAATGGTATCCTCTTCCATAAAAACCTCGCACTATTGCTGCAGCATCGTACCCAGAACATAAAACCATCATTATCAAAATTCACATCAAACTCTGACCACACTAAAACCCCAGAGTACTCGTTCAAATAAGAAAAGATACAATACGTAAATAAAAACTAAACAAACAAATTCCTGTATGCGTAAGGCATAAAAATTACATGTCATTGATGTAGATATGACCGAGAAGGTGGATGGCGTAAGGCCATTCATCTTGAAAAACAACACCCTGAGAGGAGACCTATTGAAATCAAAATAATGTGCAGTTAGAAAGAGTTAGGGTTTGGAGAAAAGGGGAGTGGAAGTACGGGGATATTTTATTGCCTGGAGAATGAGAGTGTCGCATATGTCCGCGATCTGGTTGTACGATTTGGACGCCAATGTGTCGTTGAGCGCCGAGAAGTCCATTGATGGTCGTGGAGCTGTCTTCTTCTCCTCTGTGGAGGATCTTTTTCTCCTTGTGTTGAGATTGTCGGACTTCGTCCGTTTGATCAAACTTCGTTTAATTGATTGACAAATGGATTTCCATCTAGTTTTTATTAAAACCCCTTCTTTGCTAAAATTTAAATTTTAAGCAAATTAATTTTAATTTAAGTCAAATTTAACAATTTTCAAATATACGTTTCATCAACTTTTATAAAATTTACCAAAAATTTTATTTTAATTTCCACCAAACAAATATTAAATTTAAATTCAAGTTAACAATTAATTTTAACCACATATTTTATAAAATTCACAAAAAAAAAGGTGAATTATGCTATAGGTTTCACTCCTTTCGTTTTGTAGTTATTTCGTCCTCATTTAATTTTCAATCTATAGTCCATTTTTAACCTTTTACTAATTCGCGCAAATGAATTTTTATTGACAAATTCCATCAAATTCTCTAGTTACTTCACGTGAACTTTATGCAAGTGTACTTCACGTGAACTTTATGTTTAAAGTCAATTTCGTCAAACCACAATACTTTCAAAATGTCATGGATTTTATTTTTTTTATTATTTTTTTTTTTTGCCTCCCGGGGCACATCCAAATTGGCAAAGGATGGGCATTGCTGGACTTGCAACCCCAGGGTGGGGAGTTCGAATCCTGAATGGAGCAGNCAACTCCAAAGATTGTTCGTATTCTTGAAAACCCATCTTGTAAACCTACTATGGTGGCGGTCTTAAAATTACTAATGGAAATCTACAACATTTGCTCGTGAAAGCTAGAAGACACCATTAATGAAATCTCCTATGTTCGTATTCAGCCGTGCTTCGTATAAGTTCGGGGAAACAAGATATTGTTGTATTTTGTGGGGAGTCCGAAATTTCTTCAATATACAGTAAGTTTTTACTTCAAATCTATGTTAGTTTTTTTCTGTAGCAAATAGTTTGATCACATTTACGTTATTCTGGTTTGTTTAGTCCTAATTTGTTTTCTTTTGTTGTGCACAGTTAAGAACCCTCACTCTTTACAATTAAATGCTTCCACAAGGGTGTCTCTCTTTGTTTTCTTTGTCAATTTTTTTATTTTTATTTTTTACTCAAAAATATGGACAATATTACACTGCTCAAATCGATTCAACCAAATCAAATCAATTTTGGTCGGTTTAGTTTTTATGGGAAGAGCTGGGTCAGTTTAGTTCAAAATTTAATCAAACCAACTTAGTTGATTTCGACTTAGAGTTCGACACGAAATCGAGATTGAACTCGAACTATGTCCATCCCTAATTGCAATTGTCCAATCTTTTAGAAAAGAGAATATTTTAGCTTGTTACATGGGTTAAGAAGAAAAGCTTAAAGGAGTGAGACTGATCATGGGATATAAATATCAAAACAAGCGAGTAATTGTGCAATTGTGATTAAATTGTGGGGCTTAGATAACTAGTGAGTTTGAATTGCTTAATATAAGCTTAAATGCTGAATTACTTAAAGTTCGGGAGAAACATTACATGGATAGATTGTTGACGTTATCGGTTAGATTCAACCAAATTCGAGTTGATAATGAAAGCAGTAAATTGAAAATCAACCTTAGAATTTACCCTTGGGAAGTGAATAAAAAGAAAACAAGTTTAGGGTGTGAATCCCATGGGCGAAGAAAGGCTATATTTGACTTTTAAGGTCGGGAATTGAACCAACCGGTAAATGTACAGTGTTGCACTTGATTCTTCACACACACACACACACACAAACACACACACACACACACACACACATTTTGCATTGGATAAGTGAGAATTTAGCTTTGGTATTATAATTTTGAACAAGTTTATAAATTTGATATAATACTTTCAATGCTGAGCCATAAAATCAAATTATCTAACTAAACTTGTTATATGTGAGTTCTTTGGTTTAGTTTTGTTTGTGTTTTCATTAGTGTTTTTTTTCCTTTTCATGGGTGTTTGCTCAAGGACTAGCTAGCAAAGTATTAAGTTGGGGGCGTGTTTGATGAGTGTGTTTCACTCATCATATTAATACTACTTAATCTTGATATTTTATTTGATTCTTAAGAGTTATAGAACGTTTTGATTTGTGTTTACGTGTTGTGTTTATAAGTTAGGTAAATTGGTGTGAATGGTACAAAAATTGGAGAAAATAGTGATATTGGCATGAACCAAGGAGAAGTTGATGTTAATTTGGTGAAACGCGATGAATGGAAGCTAAATTTAAAGAAAGAGTTGAATAATAACGAAAAAAATGGTGAAATACAAAGTTTGAGGGCTCAATTGTAACTTTTCAATAGTTGATTCAGACCACAAAATGATAATTAAAGATTGCTAGAAGTCAATCTAATGCAATTAGAAGTAAAAAAGGAGTGAAATATAATCAAAATATTTTCACAAATTGATTTTAAACCGTACAAGTATGTTCAAGATTTTTAGACAAAGATTGAAACCCATTTTTGACATAGTGAACATTCGAATTGGAAAAGAGCTACATCTAGTAAAGTTGTAGCTCTTTGACCTATCTTTTCAACATACTTTGATTCAAGTTAATCGGATATTGAAAGAGAAAGTTATGATTAAAAATACTGAAACATGTGTAGTGTTGAATTTTTCCTGAAAGTGGGCCACAATGCTCCACAAACAGGGCGCCCCAGTGCCCAGTCTTGAAAAACAGTACCAAGATGGCACCCTAGTGCCGCATCGCAGCCTAGCTAGGGTTTAGGGAGTTTTATCTATTTTTAAAAGCTCAATTAGACTAAAACTTGCCTAGCACTTGGGAAAAGCATAAATAAAACCTAGAAAAAGACTTCTAAACTACAATTCATCGAGGATAGAGCAAGAAATCAATGAAAAGATCAAGAGGAATATCAAGATGATCAAGAAAACTGATTCAAATCCAAAGCAGTTTTATCTTTTTCTTCTCTATAAGTTTTATTTATTTATTATGAATTTGATAGTTTCTCTTTCATCTATCATGAACTAAATTCCATATTTAAAGTTTGATGTAACCAACTTGAGATTATATTTTGATTATTAAATAGTTATTTCTTTGATATTTTCTATTCCGTTTATTTGTGTTATTGATTTTGATAATTTCAATTACTTGACTACTATTAGAATGAATTGACTGTTTAAGTTTCGACACTCGAGAGAGAGAGAAACTTAGACTTAATCTTAGAATAACACAACTTCGAAAATTATAGGTTCCAAGATAAAGTATCATTACTTTAAAGTGCGTTCCACATAAGAACCAAGAATTTGATAATTCCTAAACTTTTAAATTGGAATAGAAATATTTGAATTGAATTATATGAATAACTTTTAATCGGCACTCGAGAGATGGAGAAGAATTACATTAAGATTCTTTATAATTTGGAAAAATTGATTAGAGATAACTAGATGATTGAGAAACATAATTGATAGGAAAAATTGATTAGAGATAACTAGATGATTGAGAAACATAATTGATAGTATGGTGAAATCAAAACTCTAGATTTTCTAATATTGATTAGCTCTTCAAACTTGCATCGAAATCATAGGATTTTCACCACATTCATTGTTAGACTAGTTAAAAAAAATTTGAGTCCAAATATTGATCATCTAGATAAAATAAAATAAGAGTTACACAATTATAGTACCTAGTAATAAATTGAATTTCAATCCCCATGAATTCGACATCTGTACTTGATCTTTATATTACAAAATTTGACATCGTACACTTTCGATATATTTATGTTATAGAAAATGCATCACACGTGGGTGCCAATTTTTTGTGTTGAATTCTGGGTCTATATATCAGGACGGATTTGTAAACATATTTCATCACAGTTTACTTTTTGCTTTCTTTACAGTCTCACTAATATACTACTCTCGTCTCTTTAGTAATTTAATTTTGCAACTATCACTCTTCTAATTTGTTGATTGAATCTTTTTATTTTTCTAATTTCATAATTTGTTCGGTGTTAATATTATACGATCAGTTCGTAAATAGCTTTCACTATCTAATTACTTATATGCTTCTATTGTTCTATTATACATAATTTACAGAATGGCTAGTTCATCATCACTTTCTTAGAATGAAAATAATTTATTTTAATTCTTGTCAAAATTTTAAAGATTTGAAAATTAAGGCGTTTCTTAAGATTAAAAACATTAAAATTATTCTTTATAAACTAATGAGATAATATTTCTTTAGCCTTTGATACGATGCGTTATGTTGGCAGTATATGGTACACATATAATTTATTTTGCTTGTTTTAGTTAGTTTGACCATTTAATAAAGGAGCCTCGAAGGCTTGTCCCACGTAAGAAAAGAAAACTCCAAATGCATAGGATGTTAAAAGCCCAAGGATCTATACCATTTAAGTTTAAATGAATTTTAGAGAAGATTTCATAACTAAGAGGTTAAGTTTCACAAATTTCAAATTTAAGAAACTGAGTATAAAATTTCAAATCTCAAATTTTTTTATTATTATTTATAAATTAATTAATTAAACATACATTTTATTAATTAAATA
>CAIGRB010003883.1:46243-59053 GCA_903798255.1 Fraxinus quadrangulata | reverse complement strand
TTTATAAGTCACAATTTGATCATCGATCACAAAACAAAAATTTATACGTCACAATTTATTCATCGGTCACAAATCTATCAAATTAATAAGTCACATATTATTCACTGGTCACAAATTACAAATTTTATATGTCACAAATTACTTAACGCTCACAATTCAAAATTTTCATAGGTCACATTTTGTTCATCGGCCACAAATCAAAAATTTATACGTCACAATTTATTTATCGGTCACAAAGTGTTTATAAGTTATAGTTCATTTATCGGTCACAAATTATAAATTTTATCCGTCACAACTTATTTAAGGGTCCCAAATTGTCAAATTAAGTGGTCACAAGTTATTTCGCAATCACAACTTAATAACTTGTGAGTCACAATCACCTTTTTTAGGTCACATAATATATATTTGTCACAAATTACTCAATTTATTGGTCACAAACACTAATGGTCCCACTCGATCGACGCTGCCACCAACACCACGTCGATGTTGTCGCTACCACCACCATCGCCATAACTATTTGCGACCACCACCTCACCACTGCCAACAATACTAGATCCACTACCACACCAGTGCAAAGTCCGCTTGCCTCTGCCAATGCCACCACCACATGAACCGCCACCAATACCACGACGCCACTGCCATCGTCACAACCAACAAACCACCATTTTCAATTACAAAACAACCACCAGTGTCAACGCCACCACCAACACTCGCACCGTTAACACCATCGTACCATCAATGTTACGGCCAGCAAAAGCAGTACCACTACCTCATGTACCAAAAATCACAACCAGCATCTATATTACACCACAACCACTACATCCACCGAAAAATCCCCAAATTCGATGTCTGCGCCGCCACTGCACACAGCGGTGCTGCAAGTATGTAGATGCCATTGCATCGCTGCGCGCAGTGGTGTCACCACGCCGCGCTCGGCGGTCGCACGGTATCACTGCAAGAGGAGCAGATTGGTGCAGCCACGATGGGTAGAGAGAGAGAGAGAGAGAAAGGGATGTTGACTGTTGTGAGAAAAAGAGAGAGAGAGAGAACTGCGCTACAACGGTAGAGAGAGAATGATGCCGACTGCCATGACTACACCACGACGTGTAGAGAGACGGCTGCCGATTGTAGACTGCTGTGTGAGAGAGAGAGAGAGAGATTTAGAGATGTAGAGAGAGATATGAGAGGGGGAATTAATTAGGGTTTGAGATGAATTTTTGTGGTATTAATAATATTAAATATTTGAAACAATATCTGATTTTTGTATAAATAAACTTTATATCTGATTTTTGAAATTGAATTTTAAAAATTTTGGTTTGACTTAATTACCACTTTAGAAAACTTACATGGGCTCCCAATAAACACTGTATATGGATCTAAAGTTGGGCTCCGGGCGGCAGTGGCCCTTTTATTTGTCTTCGGCCTATCTTAGTACTGCTATAAATTTTCAACAAGAAAAGGGTTAGTAGGGTTTTCCAGTTCACATTCCAAGACGCCGTTGCTCCGCGCAGGTCTCTCTACTTCTTTCTTACACACTATTAGGAAAACAACTGCATTTTCGATTCATTTACTGGATCCATTTCTTTCAAATTTAATCAACTGCATCAGTCTATATGCTGCTAGAATGTAAATAGCAGGATTGATTATAACAATTATAAGTTTCTTATTGATCTGTACATTTATCGAAGATGTGATAATTAATGAATGTTTTCTTACATTGTTTCAGAGTGAAGGAAGGGAAAGATGTCTCACAGGAAGTTTGAGCACCCAAGGCATGGTTCACTCGGGTTTCTTCCAAGGAAGCGAGCTGCCCGCCATAGGGGAAAAGGTAAGCATCTTTTTAAATTGAGAATGAACCAAATATTATTGAATTTTTTGGATAAAATGATTAAATCGATGCATGTCATGCATATATTGATAAAGTTTTGGTCTGTGAGGAAAATGATTTTCCTGTGTCCTTAATTTATTTTGGGTGTCGTGATGTGTGAGAACAATATTTTCCTGTAAAGTATGTATAAATAGATATAAAACGGAAAGTCGCTAATCTGGCTACCTAAAGTTTGACCTTGACATCGTTAATATAGAAGTAAAAAAATTATTATGTTAATAGTTCGGGTAAATTATTTTCACATTAGTTATGAACAGTCGAATCTGAGAAAAGAAAATGATAATCTGGACTTTAACCATACGGACAAACGCTCACTGGAGAGGTGTTTAACAATCTTGTGTCAAATTCATGCTGATGCCTGGTTTTACTCATCATAACAATTCTATATTCTTAACGATCCCGGTGCATTGTTTTTCAATTGCAGTTGTATAATGATTTCTTTATATTTATATATATTTGCAAGTCATTATGTGGTAGAATGGTAGCAAACTTATATATCTGCCATTTTGTTGGTCATAACAATGTTCTTTGTCTCGAATAATGCAGTGAAGGCATTCCCCAAGGATGATCCCACCAAGCCCTGTAGGCTAACTGCCTTTTTGGGTTACAAGGCTGGCATGACTCACATTGTCAGAGAAGTCGAGAAACCTGGATCAAGTAAAAAAAAATTTGATAATTTCTTGTTGATTGCCTGTGATTTATTTTCATAAAGTTGTCTGTATAAATTAATTGTCCAGATATACGCTGATTTATCATTAAATTATTTGCATAAATGGCTAAAAAAGATGCAGTAAAGTTCTCTATGAGCATGCTATGTTTTTTATAGACAAATATTATGCCCATTTTTGTATCACATAAAATCTAATTGAAATCTGATTTGGAACTGTTAACTGCAGAACTTCACAAGAAAGAGACTTGCGAAGCTGTAACCATAATTGAAACACCTCCAATGGTTATTGTTGGAGTGGTAGGCTATGTGAAGACACCTCGTGGTCTTCGCTGCCTTAACACTGTTTGGGCTCAGCACCTGAGCGAGGAGATAAAGAGGAGGTTTTACAAGAACTGGTGCAAGTCTAAGAAGAAGGCCTTCACCAAGTATTCAAAGAAACTGGAGACCGACGAGGGGAAAAAAGATATCCAGTCACAGCTAGAGAAGATGAAGAAATATGCATCTGTTATTCGTGTTTTGGCTCACACTCAGGTATTGACGTGTTAAGTCTTTTTAAATTTCCTAGTTTTTTAATCTTTCGAGTTCTAGTAGATAAGCAGCATGCCAATTGGTCAAATTCTCGTGTGAGACGGGACGGTGCAAGTCTAGCCACCTTTGAATGTGGTATGGTGGCAATAGAATACTTCACATGAAATACTTAAATCATTCCACTGGAAGGCTAAATTACCAGTAAAATAGTGAATGGTGCAATAGAATACTATGGCACTTTGCATAGTCTATCGAATTTGTTGTGAATAAAACCACATTGGCATAAAGCAATATTATTTTTTCTGGTAACATACAAGGTCTAACAATAAGATCTGTATTTCAGATAGTTTACACTTTGATGCATTATCCTTCACATGAAATACTTAATCATTCTGCTGGATGGCTAAATTGCCATAACATATGGAAAAGTAGGATAATGCATCACAATTTGGTGACTCTGTGCTTGATTTAAATCTTTTTATTTTGTCATAATTTCCGGTTCAATATTATCTCCTGAGAGTTGCTTGTTTGGTTGAGCCTTAACAATTCACCCCTACCCACCGCTTCCAATCAAAACTGAGGGTGTCTCCAGGATAGATCAGAGACAACCCTCAGCCATTTCCGTCCTCAGGCCCCAGCTGTCTTAGTTGAAGTTTTAACTTCCTCATTTGAAAATGGCTATTGCTCCCAACTCCTTGAAGCCTGTGGCTATCTTCTTCACAACCACAAAGGCTAATCAAATTTCAACTGTTCACAATGCAGATAAGGAAGATGAAGGGGCTGAAACAGAAGAAGGCACATTTGATGGAGATTCAAGTTAATGGTGGGACTATTGCACAGAAGGTCGACTTTGCATATGGTTTCTTTGAGAAGCAGGTCCCTGTGGATGCTGTTTTCCAGAAAGATGAGATGATTGATATTATTGGTGTGACAAAGGGTAAAGGTTATGAAGGTGTTGTAACCCGTTGGGGTGTCACCCGTCTTCCTCGCAAAACCCACAGGGGTCTCCGTAAGGTTGCTTGTATTGGTGCATGGCACCCTGCTCGAGTTTCCTTCACTGTTGCTAGGGCTGGTCAGAATGGATACCATCACCGTACTGAAATGAACAAAAAGATCTACAGGCTTGGCAAGATAGGGGAAGAGACACACACTGCCAGTACCGAGTTTGACAGGTTCATATATTCTCTTTGGACTATAATCTCACAATTACTGTCATGGTTTTCGATATTCTCAACTCAACCAATTCAGACTCTTAATTAATCCTCATTTGTGTTCTGTACAATATGCTCTCCACTGTGTATCTCTGCTCACATGGAGTTCTCTGACTGCAGGACTGAGAAAGATGTTACACCTATGGGTGGATTTCCTCACTATGGAGTGGTGAAGGATGATTTTCTGATGATCAAGGGTTGCTGTGTTGGTCCTAAGAAAAGGGTTGTTACTCTTCGTCAGTCTCTCCTCAACCAAACTTCTCGCCTTGCCCTTGAAGAAATTAAGCTCAAGTTCATCGACACTTCATCTAAGTTTGGACATGGACGCTTCCAGACAACAGAGGAGAAGCAGAAGTTTTATGGTCGTCTCAAGGCCTAATTATTCTACTCAAGATGAATTTATGATAAACTTCGAATTTCTTCAGTTTTGCATTTGAGTTGATTATGAAATATCTGAAATTCTTTTCTGAACCGCTGCACTTGTGGTGCAAAACTTCTTGATTGTAGTTCTGAGAGCAAACTGAGAGCTTTGCTGGCTGAATTTTATCACTAGTTTTGAATTTTGATATTTTTTGGGAATTTTTAGTTCTGTTCTCAAAAATGTCTATTTTGATGTTTCGGTGAAGTGAGCTAAGCTCGCCCCAGAGGTGAGGGCGAGCTGGCTTGTATGGTGGGCTGAACTATAGAGCCTGGTGATAGGCGAGTCGAGATGTTTGGCCCTCTTATCACCACTACCTAGGTTTACATTTGGAAAAATTCTACTCGGAACTATTGCACATGCGAGTACAATTAAACCTGGTCCAAAAGTAAAAATAACTTTCAAATCAGATAAAGAAACTGTGGCAATGATATCGAGGCCAATGATAATAGTCCGTAGGAGTGGGTACAGAACATTCAGGCTCCAAAACTTGCAAAAATCTCCGAATAAACATTAAGGCCGATAATAGTGTCTCAACTTTTCTACAATTTTACACTTAGGATATGCTTTCCTAAGAATTCAGCCCAACCCCATGTGCTTGGCGGTGGGAACTCTAACTTGGTATGTTCTCCATCTCACTCTCTGCTTACACACAGAGAGAGGAAAAGAGATTAAAAAGAGTTGGAAATTGTATCAGATTATTGGACGGGTCATACGCTGAGGCCATCGAATCCGCACTGCTTGCTCGTTACAGCTTGCTTTCTAGGACTGATCACTATTGCACAATCCACAGATACCTGTCACACATTCACAATTCGCGTGAGTCGACACTTATAATCAACCATTGCAACCACATTTTACAAAAAACGCAAACCCTTAATTCTTACCATACAAATCCAAGATTCAAGGATCAAAGATCGTAGATGGCAATCAACTACTGTTGATCAGATGTATATTCCTAAACCTCTAATGTCAATGCATAGCTCGTTAAAGCCAATTACTGACCTCCGAACATATAAAATAGACAGGTATCGCACGTCTAGAAAAAATGGAATAACGTCAAGAGATTCTAAAAGTACTAAGTACAAAATTGGGTTAGCATACAGACTCGATTCTAACTGCACTGCTTACAATATTGCCCTTAGTGACCGTCATATTCTCGAAGATTCCTAAAGGGCACAAAATAAAGAAATAATTTCGTTCCTGTCAGAGTCATTTGATCTCGGCTCAATGGCATTTGATTGCAACGTGAAACCAAAGCAAAGAAACATTCTATAAAAATTTTACCGACATTTTCCCTTTCTTTTCCTCTCCCTGTCAAAGAGAAATTTTACCATTCGACTATGTCCGCATTTTCTCTTCTTAATACATATTATATCGACACAAACAATATATACACCTTGATCGTATGTGTGAAGTGTCGGGTCAAAAATAAAAGTCTACCCTATTGCAAATATATTAATTAAAGATTATAAGGGGAGGCAAAACTTGACATATACAACAAAACTACTTGAGGGCTATGGGCGAAAATGACATTTCACTTCATTACTTGACCCTACAAACAACAACTTAACTAGTTTGGCTTAATTAAGAAAATATTAAAATCTAAGTCAAAATCAACAATTACCTTGAATCATACATTCATTAACATTTATCAAAATCCACTAAAAATCTACTTTTTATCTAAGCCAAAGAGGGACGTAATCTAATCAAAAAACAAAGTGGGCATAAGAGAGTTTTATTTAAGATTAATTATTTGTCTTTAATTTAGTAAGTAAAAAAGAAAGAAAAACATCACCTATTATCCGGAGTTAATTGTTTCAATAATCACCAACTTATACCATGGTCAAGGTTTACTCACTAAACTTCAAAGTGCTCACTGAATTTTGTCCGTATTTATTTCATCCATCACCCTTAAAAAATCATTATTCGATGACATGGCTAATGAGAATTTGATATGGCAAGTTACGACCGTTAAAAAAATTACAATTCAATCAAATTATTGTTTCATTATTCATTCAACCTACACTTGGTCAAAGTTAACTCATCGAACTTCAAAATACTTCTCAATGGTCACTCATCTTTAAGATGTTGCACTCCATTCATCATCCGCTATATTTTGTTCACTTCGTTGCTTATTTAATGTACGAAAATTCCACGGGTAAGTTACAAAAAAAAAATTATAATTTAGCCAAACTATCAACTCACAAAAATTACCATATGTCAAACGCAACTTCCACACCCTCATAAATTTCTCTAAAATCCAATAAAGCGTCTCCAATTTCAGCCCTAAAAAACCCTAATGATAAGTGTATTTTGTACACTAATTTAAGCATTTAAGCATTTAAATTAGAGTATTATTGGATATTTTAATGAATTATGGCTTGCTCTATGTATATTGTGTTTGATAGGTAAAGATCGATGAAATTGACGAAATTGGAGACAATGAACGAGAAAAGGGTGAAATTGCAAGAAATCTAAAGTTCGGGAATCAAAATTCAAATATCCAATAGTTGATTCGAAATATAAAACGATGATTGAAGATCACAGATGATCAATTGGATGCAATTAGAAGACAAGAGGGTGAAATATAAACAAATTATTTTCACAAATCAATTTCCAACAAAACAAGTTATGCTTCAGATTTTCAGTTTCAAATTCAAATTTATGTTTTGCACCGAAAACATTTGAATTAGAAAAATGATATTTTTAAGAGAATCATTAGGGATGATTCATTGGGTTTTAAAGAAGTTTATGGACCCATGGAAGTCATGTTTCACGTATGATGATTTTTGTGAATTGATAGTTTTGTTGAGTTGTAATTCTTTTAACATTTGTAACTTACCACTTGAAATTTTTGGCGGATGATGAATGGAGCCCAACATCTCATAGATGAGTGACCACTTGGAAAACATTTTGAAGTTATGAGTAAACTAAGATCAAGTGTAAGTTGAATGAAAAATGAAACAAAGGTTTTTCGTAATTTGACACGTGAGATCTCCGTTAGCCACATAAACGAATAAGGAAACAAATTTTCGAGGGTGATGAATGAACTGCAAACGGACAAACACACAAAGTTGAGTGAGCACTATGAAGCTCTTTCAAATTTAGTGAGTAATCCATGATCATGATATAAATTGGGTGATTATTGAAACAATTAACTCTGTTACCCGAGGCACGTAATGCCCCCACATTTTTAGCAAAGTCACGATGTGCACGTTACGAAATGACGTAGAAAAATTAGAAGAAAATGACTTTAATCAAGAAAATATAGAGCAAAAATTGTATAATTATTGAGCCAAGCTGAGTTCAGCTAACCTGCACACCAGGTGAAGTGAACCCAAGAATCCGGATCTTTGCACCGACATCACCTTCGACCCGCAACTCGACCCTGTCATTCAACGAGACATCCCTTATCAAATTAGCAGCATCAGTCTGAAGCAAGCTAACCCGGTCGACGGCAATAGTAGTCTCGACCCGCCGGACGCTATGGGCGGGTTGATAAAATCCGGGAACGATGCCCCGACCCAGAGGGATACCGCGGTACATGACCGTGAACTTGGACTCACTGTACTTGATGCCTACCTTGTTGTCATTGACGGCGGTGAAAAGCATGTGGATAGTGAGAGAGACGGCAGCAGAGGACGGGGTGGTGGGGCTAATTCCCACGTACTGAACCTCCACTTGCTGGAGATCGAACTCTGGTTTCTTCGGTTTCACAGCCAGTACAATTACGAGGATTATAACAAGGATTAATAGTGCAATAAACACGAAGAGGAGAAAAAGGCAGCAGAAACATCCGCGAAAGGAGGCGGAGGCCCTCGTGGGGGCTCTGGTGGACATTTCTGTAGAGTTTACAGCTGGGTTTTCTTCGTCGTGGAAAATTAAAGGCGTAGCCCCACCAGGGTAGTGACCACCTCCCTTATCTTCTTCTTCTTCTTCTTCTTCTTCTCTCTCCTTGTTGCTTTAGAATTTTGTTGTGTTGCTAGAGAGAGACTGGCAATTACGAAAAGGATCAACATGTGACAGCAATATACTGTGATGGGTGACTGTGTACTGAATTATTTTCACGTAGGCCGACAAAATCTTTTATGTTTTAATTAATTGGGGTTAAGCAAATCCCAATTACTCATTCGTACCATTTATATATATTCTGTGAATATTTTGTTCTGTTCGTTTACTAATATATACTTATTTAATTTATCTAATTATAATTAATTTTTGTTGCTTAATTTTGAAATTATACAAATATAAAGAGCCTTTGCTACATGTATATCAAGGATGTATTACATAATGTATAAGTGGTATTATATAATTGGTTCGTGAAAATAAAACAATTTTTATCAATCAATTACATAATGTCACCCATGATGTAACATTTGACGTACAAGTAAAATCCGTATAAACATAAATACTTCTTGAAAATTAAATCATTCAATTTCTTTACTACTTTCGATAATAATTTACTACTAATTGTTAATAATTAAATAATGGTAAACAAATTTTTTTTTTTATAACATTAATGAGATTTCTTTATTAGTATTAAAAATAAAATCAACTTATATAAATGAGACGGAAACAGTATAAAATAATATGATCCAAAACAATATAATAAATATTATCCTAATTATAAATAAACGAAGAAACAAAATAGAACAACAAAAGTCTAATCAATTTTTTCCGACCGAATGCGGGCAACAACCTCCACCAGCAACAACCTCCACCCACTTGAAAAATTAGGAAAAAGTTCGAAACATGCAAAATAAAGTAGTGAGAAATGATTACATGGGACGACACTAATTTTAACACTTGTGCAAGGAATATACAATAGATCATATCTTCATTTACATACTCGGATATAACTTTTTAATCGATTAAATTTAAGGAAAAATTACGGTAGAGGTCTCAACCTTTTTCATTTGATGTAGACTATGCTTTGACCTTTTATTTTTGAGGTCGTAGTCTCAAACCTTTCACTTTGATTGCAGTCGGAATTCATTGGACAAAATACATCCATTAATATGTTAGTCAACCTTGAAATTAGAAGTTTGACTAAAATTAACAAAATAAGTGAGGGTAAAATGACAAATTTACATTTTCATATATAAAACTTCAAAATAATTAAAAAATAAATAAAAAAAATGATTGTTCATCTTTTCCACAATCTTACAATCCATCCCATCCCCACTCCTATCCCGTTAACCACCGCCACCAAACCACTCGACATCGCACCACCCACCACAAATCGCCACCACTACCGACCTAAATCTCAAACTACAATGCAAATAATTAAAAAGAAAAAGAAAAAATATTATGTGATTATGATTTTTGTCCAAATATTATGCTAACATACATCGAAATGAAGAAAAAATATTTTGTCAAAATTTTGTGTTTATTTTCTCGCATATTTACAAACACGAGGTAAATAAATCTTTTTTCACCCTCGTCATAATTTTTTTGAATTGAAACCGCACTACGGATAAGATGTGCAATTAGTATAAGGTTGATGATAATAATTGACGACGGCGAAATGAAGGAGACATTTATTACAGTAAAATGCACATATCATTTAAAAAAAAAAAAAAAAAGATCGTGTGAGTACATGGCCTGATTTTCCCAAAAATTGTGTTTATTTTTGATCGAACATGGTAAACGACTTTGCTGAGGATATTGGCAGGAAGCACATGGTGGATGGGAAGGAGAGATGTGGTCAAAGTGCCGAATATTTGGGCTTTGAAAAGATTTAAGTTCGGAATAGAAGTACATGGCCTAATTTTCCCAAAAATTGAGCCAAATGAAAACTATTCCGCGCAATAAATGTCAGCCCCAGTCTAGTGGGCTTAAAGTTGGGCTGGTGTCGTTGGCCCAACACTGTACTTTTGCCATAGTGGGTTTAACATTCAAGCATCGAAAAATATGCTGTCTAAAATAACAAAATAATCTCTTCAAACCAAATTTTTTTATTTATGATGTGGAAGAAAAAAAAATTAGCTTTCAATTACGCTCGTAATTTTGTTCCGTCATGGTGACTAGTTCCATTAATGCTCTAACTTGGATTAATACCAGCTAAAACTAACGTGTATCAATCAATGAATGAATAAAACTATTTATCAAGCGAATAGAAGATAAATGACATGTTAGTTTGAGACCTTTCGATCAATGGAAGGTCTTGATTTTGTGACGGGGTTCTATGATGCAAGAGGACATACGGTTACGTCCCTATACACATAATTCATACATATCGTCCTCGTTGGTAGGTTGACCTCCTATGCTAACTCTTTCTATTTTCTGAAAATTTCTTTGATTTAGTGTTGTTTGAGAAGTGGGATTGAGATATTACAATACGGGGAGGCTCGTGAGATTGAGATATTATTGATTCATGTATGGTATTTAGAAAAGTTCGGAACATACACCATCAAATCGGGATATCACCTTCTTGTTTTCGCTACAATCACCAACCGGCAAGTCTACTCAAATCCACTGGTGGGGTGGTGGAAAGTTACATTTGTAGTTGTGAAGATGATATAATTAAGTTTTCTTTAAGAAGGGGGAGAAACTTCTATTCTTTTTTTAATTAACATATAACTATACATTTTTGAATTACGTGTGATGAAAGAGATAAGAACGATCCAAAGTATTTCCATTACTACATTTTTTTTTTAATATTTTATTGAATAAAAAGAATTTGATGCGGCGACGTTTGCTCTTAATCAAGTCAAAAGTGCTCATCTTTCTCCTATAAAAATCATCCCATGGATGATGGATCTCACCAATCAAATTTAGGAGCTTAGTCATTGAAAAACATTATAAATATTCCAAATAATATAAGTATTATAACTATGTGTGTCATTGCCTTGAAGGTCGGGAAAGAAATTAAGCCCCGTTTGGTACTCGATTAAAATTAATTTAGATTTTAATCTAAATTAAAGTTAACAATTCATTTTAACAACATATATTATGAATCTCACAACTTTTTAACTACATATTTCATTAACTTCTATCAAAATCAGCTAAAAATCTGATTTTAATCCCCACCAAATAGGGACTAAAATTATATTCAATAACTTAAAAGGTAGATGTGTGAAGCGAATCTCTCCATTGGCGAAACTCTATACCAAATTCATATTTTTTTTTATTAAGTTGGATTATGCAACTCCTTGCAAAACCAAGTAATCCGATCGATAATTGTTATTTTTGATCGATTTATACTTAAAAACAAAATAGAAAAAATCAACAAAGGCCTATGCTATGCAAGTCTTAATCTAATCACAACCTTTTCCAAAAGGGTCAATTCTCGACACCTATAATTCTGTAAATGATAATTGTATTCACACTACAGTTTTTGTTTACTATAGTCTATTTTAATTACAAAGAACGTCTCTAACTAATACTCATTGCCATACTCAAGTTTTCAACTTTTTTGGTACATTCTTATCCTTAACCTTCAAATGACTTGCATATCTTATCCTTGGCGACGATTTTAATATCAATATTTTATTAGTCTGCTTTGAAATTAGGGACAAATATTTGATTATTTTTTATTATTTTTTTTCTGCTTAACAAATATTTTGTATAGAAATCATTGTCAAGGACAAGATTTACTAATTAAATGAAAATTGATGAAAAAATTAGCGATATAAATGTCATAATTGAAGACTTTCATCACAATTAACATGCATTGCCTTTCTGTAATTAATAATTCATGTATTCTTACACACGTGCACACGGCACGCACCCTAACAATCTTTAACCTCACCGTGTAGTATTGATCCTAGGCTCTTTTTCAATGCCAGCTTCTGACTTCTATCTCTGGCGTGAACAAATGAACGAAACACAAATTATTTATTAAATACAATTTCTAATAATAAAAGTCATCATGAGAGGTGGTGGAAAAATAAATAAATATATTCGATAAATCTATGAGTGGACAAAATGTTTAGACCAAACCAAGCGGTTCGGTTCGATTCTATCAAAAAAATTAATGATTTTGGTTCTTTGAACTGAGAACCGTTTGGTTTTGGTTTTGGTTTTGATTTTGGTTCTGATTCGGTTATAGTTCAAGAACCACAATCAGAACCAAACTTAATATTTAATT
>CAIGRB010003883.1:0-21524 GCA_903798255.1 Fraxinus quadrangulata | reverse complement strand
AAAATTATACCAATCAATCACAATTAATTAACTATTTCTAGTAAAACAATTCTAATCAATTCAATTCTCTAAAATTCATTTTCTTTTCATCTATTTTCCACATTTACAATCAAGTGAATCCTAAATCTTACAATAAAAACAACGTTAAAGTTAAAAAAGTACAAATTTTATTCAGCCCAAAAGCCCCGAAATTATTAATTTTGGCGGCAGGCATTTGGTCAGTCCTATACAGCTCTATAAATCCGCCACGTGGCAACGCGTAAATGTTTTACCATTTCCCTCCCTGTCCGCTTTCTACCAATTTTATTGTAGCCAACTCAAAATGGGTGGGTCAAACGTTAGCACCCAACCGCTAGACACGCTTCTCTTCTTCTTCAATATGGTAAAATACATGTAGAACAAAGCTCAAAGCACAAGCTAAAGCAATCGTAACGATGTCTCATCGGAATTTTTCACATATAATAATCTGTATTTATATGTAGAGAGAGTTGGGAATGAAGGATGATTCAATTGAAGCAGAAAAGGCAACACCATCAGCAACAGAGGTCGAGGCTTGACCGACGGAACGCGATAAAGAACATTGATTACGATGCGGAAGCAAGCTCGTTTTCTTCACCTTCTTCCTCGTCGAATTCCTTTGACGACCGGTCGGTCCATAAAACTCGATCGCTCGACGTCTTGCCACTAACTGATCGGACCAGCTTCCGAGTCGAAGGACTTGACGGAGAATTTTATCGAATTTGTAGATCTTTAGGCCTTTCGGGACCCGAGGACTTCTCGATTCCTGTGGCGGCTTGGGAGGCTCGAAGGGCTTTGTCTCCTTCGAGTAATTTGAAAACTCCAGGGTCTATTGATCGTTCTGTTTCGGATGAATTATCGGAACGTTTTGGAGCTGGGGTCAAGGTTAGTGATGCCGAGTTGAAGGATGGCGTTTATTTGAACTTGAATAAAACTGAAGCTACGGTTAATAATGGTGGCTGGGGCATTAAATTTAAAGGCAATAGGCCGCCAAAATTGGCGCCTCCACCAGTAATTATGCGGCCAGTTGTGGACAATACAAGTTCTACTTGGGATATATTTAGGGGTTTTGGTCCTCAAGATGATCGAGACTTGTATTCACCTCGGGATATCGCTAGTAGTTTGGTGGATGAGTTTGAAGAAAATGAAGTGGTTAATAGGAGAGAAATTGTTGGAAAGCAAGAAGAAAGCGAGGAGAGCGTGGAGAATGTTACCACGGTTGGTTTGGAATCGTGTTCAGATTCGACAAATGACGAGAATGATGATGATTTTGTTGGCTTGACTGTGGAGACTATATACTCTGTCTCGCCGAATGGTTCATTCAGGTGCGACATCAGCTCTTGGCAGAAGGGTGATTTTCTTGGCAGTGGGTCATTTGGAACGGTGCACGAGGGCTTCACTGAGTAAGAATTCTTTTAGCAATACAAAAGAAATTCATTATAGATCTCTAACATGATCATATATGAACTTTTATTCTATAAAACAAGAAAAGTACGGCGACTTGTAAACTTATTACATGTTTGTGATGCAAATACCAACCAGTTCTCAAATGATGCCTTGAGATATTATGCTTTTAAATTAGAATTAAAATGCAGGACCTTCTTTTGCTGGTACGCTGTACTTTGTAGACTATGGGACACAATTATGCTTTTAATATCTGAAAATCCATTAGATACTTTGACAAACTTTAAACAAGGCAACGATTTTTCTTGGTAACTGTGCAATATGGAAGTTTGATATTACAGATTGTTGGAATCATATTTTATATATTGTCGAAATGATTCTAGTAGAAATGTAGGAAGAGACTTGATTGAGTTAATTGAGTCGAAAAGGAGTGCTAAATTTGTGTTTTCTACAATTCTTCCTTTACTGTCTACAGAATGGTAGAGAGGAAGGAAGAGAAGAGAAGCATGTGATTTTGTGATATAGACTTGGTCGCGAGATACAGTATGAGGAACATTGTATATGAGATAAGGCTCTATAAGATGAGAGCCACTATACAAACAAAGTCATAAAAGGGAAGCATATGGTTTTGGAGTTTGGGTTGCATATGATAATATATGTTGGGCCAGGAAATATGAGAACAGGCCATTCCCGTAATGAGATCACTGCTAAGCAAAGTATATGAGAATAGGCTATTCTGGATTCCCCTTTACCAAACAGTTGCCTTTCTGGGAAACATAGATTGGGCTGCTTGGACCCTGTGCCTTCCTTGTGATACAATGCAGTTCTGCTGTCAACCATTTGAAAATTCATTCGGAATCATTCATTGGCCTTTTAAGAAATTTACATTGTTTCTACAGATGTCCAGAAATAGCTTGTAAAGATTGAGAGTTCTTATTCAACATATAATGGTTGTTCATCACATCATCATTTACTATCTGTTTCAGTCTTTTATCAGAATTGTTCTTCGAGTAGGTTCACCTACATGACTGTGTAGTAATCATTATTTAAATTGAAAGCTCTCTTAAAATTGGAATGCAGTAGGAGTTGTTTGGCCAGTCGGGTCAAAGAGAATCAAGTTGACTATTCATAGCTTAAACCAACGAGGCTGTCACAGAAATTACCCCACTATTCATTGGCCTTTTAAGATATTTACATTGTTTCTACAGATGTCCAGAAATAACTTGTAAAGATTGAGAGTTCTTATTCAACATATAATGGTTGTTCATCCCATCATCCTTTACTATCCGTTTCAGTCTTTTATCAGCGGTGTTCTTCGAGTAGGTTCACCTACATGACTGTGTAGTAATCATTATTTAAATTGAAAGCTCTCTTAAAATTGGAATGCAGTAGGAGTTGTTTGGCCAGTCGGGTCAAAGAGAATCAAGTTGACTATTCATAGCTTAAACCAACGAGGCTGTCACAGAAATTACCCCACTATTCATTGGCCTTTTAAGATATTTACATTGTTTCTACAGATGTCCAGAAATAACTTGTAAAGATTGAGAGTTCTTATTCAACATATAATGGTTGTTCATCCCATCATCCTTTACTATCCGTTTCAGTCTTTTATCAGCGGTGTTCTTCGAGTAGGTTCACCTACATGACTGTGTAGTAATCATTATTTAAATTGAAATCTCTCTTAAAATTGGAATGTAGTAGGAGTTGTTTGGCCAGTTGGGTCAAAGAGAATCAAGTTGACTATTCATATCTTGAACCAACGAGGCTGTCACAGAAATTACCCGACTATGATTTTGAAAATACAGTGAAATTATTTCAAACATGGTTGAAGTGACATCCAAACTCTGAGTACCTGCTAATAAATCGACTAAGCAGGATCTCTTATCTTTTCTACCTAGAAAGTTTTATTCATTCTTTGATACGTGGGTGATCCCCACTCTTTTTATTTTAAAAAAATGAACGTGGACAATTCAATTAATAAATTCCTGAGGATCGGCTGCAGAAAAAAGCGAAATAAATTATTTTTGTGTTTGGTTAAATATCGAATGAATTTTCTATCTTTGATTTTGGATCCTCACAATGTTTTTATTCAACCGATGCAGTGATGGATTCTTTTTTGCTGTAAAGGAGGTTTCTTTACTTGACCAGGGTAGCCAAGGCCAGCAAAGCCTTTTTCAACTTGAACAGGTGAGAAGAACTTATAATGTCTTGATGCTAAAAACTTTTTGTTGATTGAATATGCAAGTGCAAATAGTACAGTCCACACAGCTACTACTTGGATTAATTACTTTTTCCTCTTACTTAATTTTGATTGGTTCAGGAGATATCCCTTCTAAGTCAGTTTCGACACGACAATATTGTTCGCTATCTTGGTACTGACAAGGTATGCATTATTAGTTTGAGTGGATGCTCCATTTTTCAACATTCTTCTTCTCTTTCAGAATGTGGATTGGTAGACTTCATGTTTTTCATTGTTAATTTTTTCATGGAAATCAATCTTTCCAGGACAATGCTAAACTCTACATCTTCCTTGAGCTTGTAACTAAAGGTTCACTGGCGAGGCTGTACCAAAAGTATCGACTTCGAGACTCCCAAGTGTCTGCATACACAAGGCAGATTTTGAGTGGGTTGAACTATCTCCACTGCAAAGATGTGGTCCACAGGTGACACAAGCATTCTTATTTGTTAGGTTTTGTGGTGGATGGAGATTTTTAGTATTCAACTTTTTTACCCTCTTTTTCAAGGGGTTCATCGTTCTCCTATTTTTCACTATTTCATTTCTACTTGTTAGTTGTTTCTCTTAGTCATCTTACCTATGAATGCAAAACATAATTTTATTATTCTGGAAGTTTAGTTGCCCTAGAATAGGCAGTGTTGGCTGTTTTTACTTTTCTCTTTTGTCTCTCCTAATTTTAAATTTTATCAATTAGGTATACATTGATTTGAAATTGGATAGTTGAGGAGGTGTCAACATGAACGAAATTTATGCAAGAGTATATATGTCTCTTATACTCAAGCATATATTCATGAACTTGTAACCTAGAAGAATTAAGACATATTATGTTTATAATTTTCTTAATTCTGAGAGAACTCTGTTTCTTCTTTTCTTCTAGGGATATCAAGTGTGCCAATATATTGGTCGATGCGAGTGGTTCTGTGAAACTGGCAGATTTTGGATTGGCAAAGGTTGGTTCTTAGGCACAAAAGATAACTGTTTCCTTTTGTTGTATTCGTTTTTTATGTCTATGAAGTTTTTCATGTGATTTTACAGGCTACGAAACTAAATGACATAAAATCTTGCAAAGGAACACCGTTTTGGATGGCTCCAGAGGTATTTTCCGTTTTTCCAAATCTATTACTATATGGGTATACATAACAGTGGCTCCTTGCACCTATATACATACGTCTCTCAATTATATTTTTTGATCTTCCTCCTCCTGTTTGTATCAGATATGATGTATGGACGAATTCTACATATGACAGTATATTGTTTTCATTCTTCAATTACTATGATAAATGAGTATCATTCAACACCCCTCTTCTGAAACAAAATGGTTGGGTGTTCATACTTCTAATGGTATCTTAGCACCAGAATAAAATTAATTTGCTTTGTCTTGGAATTCAAATGTGAAGTATGACTGTTGCCTGGGATATTGAAGAATTTAACTATAATTTCTGATTCCTACTTGGACAACTTACATATTGTGAATTTTTCTCCTTGTGGACAACTTTCATTTTCCCAGCTCAATTGTGCAGGAAATGGAACGCTCTAACAATTTTTTTGGGAGTCTCATACGTTTTTTATGCATAGTACAAACCTTGAAGTTTCCATGACCTTAAAACTGTACATCCTGTCAGGTCGTGAACCAAAGGAACGATGGCTATGGGCGTGCTGCTGACATATGGAGCCTTGGGTGCACTGTTTTGGAGATGTTAACTGGTCAAATCCCTTACTCACACTTGGAAGGGGTATGTACATCTGGAGCTGTTAAAAGTTATGCAAGTTATGCTAGAACACTTTGAATAGGCAATGTTTTGGGCTATCATGCAACTTGCTTAATACGATTTGCAACTCCTTTGAAAAGATTTTTTTTTTATTTTATGATTGAAGCTGTTTATCAGCCTGAGATGTATAGAAGATAGAACCTATAGATTTTCTCCCGTTTTAATCATGGAATGTGGTTCATTCTATCTCTCTAGTGTAAAACAGGAAAGAGAATCTTATCAGAAAGTCTAAATCATTAACAATAATATACCTGGGAGACACAAGTAGCCAATTTTACTCGTATAAAATTGTTCTGAACTAGTTTTCCTAACGCCATTCATTTTCTTTATCTTCATAAATTTTTGACTGGTTCTCTTTTTATATTTTCATGAAGGAATTGTAAGATACTCGTGCCACAAATTTTTAAGAAGGTTTCTGAAATTCATTTTTGTGCCTTCATTCATCCGACCATCTTTTATTTAGATTTCTTAATTTCTTTTTATTAAATTTTTATGCCTTCATTAAGCTCTGTGATGGTGGCCTTTTACAACCATTTATTACTTGAATTTCTTAATTTCTTTTTGGACTGAGATTTTACTGATTTGCTTTATGGTTTCATATTTCCTTCTGATTAGATTCTGGTGAGATCATGCTGTTTTTAGTTTAGCGATATTTGTCGAGGACTTGAGGTAGACTGTACTCCAGTTGTTTATTTCACTCGCATTGGAGGGTTTTCACGTGAAAATCTAGTTCTTGATTATGTGGCTGTTCGCAATTTTCTGTGTAATTGTCTTCTGAAATTATTTGGTTATGATGTGCCTGTTCAATTACACGAAGAGGCGAAAAGAAAAAATGATCTATTATTTTGCCATGACAATTTCGCATATCTGGAAATTTTGCTTTTACACGACATTGTTTTATTATCTGGACGGGAACAAGGCACTTTTCTAGTAATTAGTTTCAATCACATGTCTTCTTTACACTATTCACTTTAAATGCTTGGTGTCATGTCTGATGATTGCTTTGAATTGTGTTTTATTGTGCTCTCTTCACATGGTAAGTAGTTTAGTAGTAAGCATTTCTTTTTGTTGCATGACAGATGCAAGCATTGTTCAGAATTGGACGGGGTGAACTACCTCCTATACCCAATACCTTATCAAGAGATGCTCAGGATTTTATTGTCAAATGCTTACAAGTTAACCCTGATGATCGGCCCACTGCTGCTCGACTATTGAAGCACCCATTTGTGAAGAAACCACCTTCAACGTTCCCGAGTCCTGTATCTCCAAACTATTATGGCACGCGGTTCTAAAATAACTTGCTGTTGAGAGAATTGGTGATTGAAGATAGTGAGGTAGGTATCAACAACTAGAGTTCAATATTTACTTTACTTTTTTGTGGACATTACGTTACTATGTATCCCCTTATCTTTGCTGAATTGGTGACTGATAAAAGTTGTTTTTTGAGATTGGAAGAGCCATTAGTCCCGCAATATGCTTTAAGTTTAAAGTTTAGTATTACCTACATTTCCCAAATATTTATACCTAGAATTCAGACATGTATACGTGTTCATGATTAGCTTAATCTTAGCCATACCATAATCAACTTTGTAAGCTACTTGGGTATTGAGTATTTACTTAGAACAGTTAGTCATATATAGCAGAGACCCGGAATGACCATCTCCAGCTGAATCGCAATAGTTCTAATTGAGATGAAAGACAAATGCTGTATGCTTTCCCTTCTTCATTTTTTCCACAGATGTGAAAAAGTAAAAGTGGAATGCGGAATTTTGTATTAACTGCAAGTGTATAAGATGAATTATTTTGATAAGAATGCTTGAAAAAGGAATGAGCAAGGATAAACTTATTTTAGGAAGGTGGCACTTGTTTTGTTAGAGTCTAGTCGAATAATGTTTTTCACAATGTCCTCATCACAAAATGACACTTTATCCATTTGACAGTTCTTTCTACATTTTTTAGGAGACAAGTGTCTAGCGACTTGACTTGAGAAGCAATGATCAAATGTGAAGAGTGGCACTATCATCGACCTTTTGTAAGACAAAGATTGCATCTTATGAAGTACTCTACTCATGCCTGCGAGCGATGTTCATACAGCACCAACAATCTGGTCTTAAGATGTGTGATGCACGATCCAATCCATTTGGTATTCGACAGTAAACAAATTTTTCATTGGAGATCCAGGTTTAGTGCAACTGTTTTCAACTGGATATTCGATAAGCTAAGTGAAGAGAAGGCATTAGACCAATTTGCATAATCAGGATTTCCTTTTTCTTTTTGTTTGATCATTTTTGCTTACATTAGTAAAGTTTTGTTTTGTTTGCTTACATTGGTGAAGTTGGTATTCAATATTTGGTAGATGGCTATTCTCGTAAGGAAAATTGTAAATGGTAATCAATTTTGTAAATTTCTTGTTCAAAAAATTGAGTGTTGTTAGTACTTATTATAGATGATCCTAATTGTTCGTATGCACGTCTTCGTAGATTTTCGAGTAAATGTGAATGTCTATGATTCTCTTAACTAAAAAAATAACTAGATTTACCCAAAAAAATATATTATTTCTGTAGTTTAATATCGTAAATACAGATTTGGAGTACAAGATTTGGAAGAAGAATACCCCATTCCTTTACGATCTGGTGGTTACTCAAGCTCTTGAATGGCCCGTCTCTTACGGTCGAGTGGCTGCCGGACCGGGAGGAGCCGCCGGGAAAGGACTACTCGGTCCAGAAGATGATTCTTGGGACTCATGCTTCGGAGGACGAGCCCAATTTTCTCATGTTGGCTCAGGTTCAACTTCCCCTCGAGGATGCTGAGAATGAGGCAAGACATTACGAGGATGACCACTCAGATTTCGAGGGATTTGGCTGCGCTGACGGCAAGGTAGCCTTTTTTTTTTTCCTGAAATTTTAGTGTTTTATTGGTATAGAATTTTCTTTTTAAATAAAAAGTTCCTTCGTGTGTTCGTTTTGTGGATATTATTGTCTGGCAGGAAGAAATTGGCCATAGCTATTGATATTGGGTTTGAGAATGGAAAGCATTGGCTTTATGGTACCATGGAATTGGGGCCTCAAAATTGTGGTAGAAATGATTCATTTCGTTCAAATTTGATTTGTGTTTCATAAAGTACAATACCAAGGCTTCAAGCTTATGCTACCAAACGTGGAATTCTTGTTTTTACACGTCACAGGAAAAAAAAGAAAAAGGAAAAAAGGAACATGTGGTTGTGGAAACAGGAACTCATTGCTTAAAAACTGATGAATTAGAAAATTTCCCCATTCGTGAGATTTGTGGAGATGGAACTGTTGCATGCATTCACCTTAAATTTACATCTTGGATTTGGATCAGCTTATAGTATTTATTCAAATAATAATTAGCTTGTTATTTTCTGTATCTTGGTTGCCTCCTTAAATTTTGGAAATTCAGTCATGTGTATGCAATTGGGACTTGATTAGATACTTCGGCATTCACAATCTGGTTGATGAATAAATAAAAAAAAAATTGAACTTCCCACAATCTTTTGCAATAAAAATAACCAGGTTATAATTGTTAATATATGCTTGATTTGTTGTTATTTTCCAAATTTACGGGTTGTCTTGGAGTCAATTCGAGTGTGGGTTATTTACTAAGTGCTTCTGATGATGCCCAAATATGCCTGTGGGACATCAATGCAACTCCAGAAAATAAGACTAGACGCAATGCAGATATTTAAGGTCCATAATAAATCATAAGCATGCTTATAAGTGTACTATTCTTGCTCTTACTTGCAATGTGTGGGAATTCATCTCTAGGTTATTATCCCCAAGTTTATTACGTTGACATGCATAGTTTTATTGTAATGATCTAATTCGTGCTAAGATAAATTCATGGAGGAGTTGTCTAAGATGTAGCCTGGCATCTCAGGCACGAGTAGTTGTTTGGTTCAGTTGGAAATGATCAGTATCTGCATGTATGGGATCTCTGTACTCCATCGGTCAGCAAGCCTATTCAATCAGTAGTTGCTTATCAAAACGAGGTGGGTGTCATTATTTCCTATTCTCTCGAAGGATAAACAGATTGAAATTATTCCTGCAGGCACCACATAATGATAATGACAACAGTATCTTATCAGACGTTGTTAATACTTTTTAGTTGAAGTTATCCATTAAAAAATGTATATGAACTTACATTTTGTAGTCAAGATACAGAGTATTCAAAATCTGATGCCCAAATTTTAAACATGTATGAAATGATTTAAAAAGTCGCCAAGTCAATATGTAAGGAGAAATTTTTTGCTACCATAATTTCTCTTTCTGTTTTAGTATATCTATTCCTGGCAATCGGATGCTTTCTTGCAACTTAAAGTTTACTGCTGTCTATTTTTAATTAGCCTATACAAACAGTTGAAGAATGGGTTTTGTTTTGTTTGTCATTGGCAGCAGATAACTGGTCAGCTAAATCCTAAGAGAAGTGCCAGAGACACACACTAGTTCGTGTCAAGTCTTCCTAACTTTTAGATGAATCTTACGTGGTCAGAATTATGTTTTCGGTAGTCATCTTTTTCCGTTGTCCGAACCACGTATTGCTTAATACTCTCACTGGAAGCATTCTCATGGATTCTTTCTCTCAGCCTTTTCACATTTTTCATTCCTGTGTTGTCCTATAAATATTTTTTTCTTGTTTTTTTTTTATCGTTTTATCTAATTATTGAACTTGTTAATCGATGGAAGCAAGCTTGATACTTATCCTATGTGTACCCATGCAATTTATGACATTTCCATCTGGTTTGAGGCACTGGTTCGGTTGATTAATTAGAAGAGTAATGCTATTTAGTACCAATAGTGTTACAATACCGGTCTATGTGATACGACGAGTCATTAAATAAAAAGTACAATTAAATGAATCACATAATTTTACCTTTAATTGAACTCATCACATAATGTCGCATGAACTGGTGTTGGATAACGTTATTTTAATTAGAAAGAGGGAGATGAAAATATCTGAACACATAACTAACTTTTCCACTCTCCTTGTTTACAGGATTGATGAAGAACAGTCACCTGAGGATGCTGAAGATGTGGCCCCCAGAATTGCTATTTATTCATGGAGTAAAATTTCAGACTTTTTATGGAACCCCGTCAAGACTGCGTCGTTGCTAGCGGAGCTGAGGATAACATATTACAAATTTGGCAGATGGCGGAGAACATCTGCCATGATGAAGATGATCTACCTGGAGATGACTCAACTAAAGGTTCTTAATTCTTGCCTTTTCAATTTCGGCAGTAACTGAACGGAGCTAAAAGATGATCAGATCATTAGGTTTGTTTCAATCTTAAAATATATTATTACATCTGTATCAGTAAGGAGAGTTTTGATAAACTAAACTTCTTCATTTTTTTATTTTTTATTTTTTACTTTTTGCAATAATTTGCCTGCACAAATTCGCTTGTCTATTGTAGCTGTATTAGGTCGAGTTAAGTCGAGAATTTGCTTAAAATTATAGCTAAATTCTTCTAATTTTGTAAAGACTCCCTCCTAAGCCCTATTCGAATTCCATTTTTCAAAATTTATTTTTCTCTGAAATCATTTTCAATAGTGTTAAATTGCGGTCCCTTAAAAGTGGCTTATGAATTAACCCAAAACTTGAGTAGGCCGTTCCACGAGCCAATAACTAAAAATTCTAGGCCGGTTCGGTTTTTATGGATCGGCCCGTTTAATTTTTTTTTTTTCAAAAATTAATTTTAAAATTTTAAAGGCTAAAGGATTGGGTTCGTTAGTTGAGCATGGATATGTCCATTTTGACATAACTGTTTATTTTGACTGTATTTAATGGAATTTACAATTTTTATCTACCTTTTAATTTTTAATCACATATTTTATCAATATTTATTAAAATTTACTTAAAAAAACTGATTTTTATAAAAATCAAACATGGCTAAATGTCAATGTTGATGGCAGTCAAGAAAGAAAAAGGAAAAAAATTTGTCAAAGATGGCGCAATCAAGGTGAGAAGGTGAGAAAACTAAGTGTTTGTTCGGGAGTGATTAAAATTGAAAATATATTCGTTATTGGGTCAACAATTAAGATACTTTTCTATGGTATTGGTCAGAGAAGATGATCTATTAAGTGCATGTTTGGCAATTATTATTGTAGAAAAAAAGTTTTAAATAGTGATTTTTAGGAAAATGTGTGGGTAAAAATAGAATTTTTTTTTTTGGCCATACGTTTAAAATATTTTATTGTGTGAATATGTAGTTGAAAATATTCCAATAACAAATTATAAAATAAATTAACGGTTGTCAAACAACTTTACGCTCCCCCACGTTGAAAAAAGCGCACGTCATAATTATCCCATTTTCTCAAAGCGGCGCGTGTAATGCACTTCGCAGCTTCCAGCCTTCCACCGTCTTGGTTTAGACTCGTCGAAGAAGCGCGTGAAATCGCCATATAAAATGCTTCACCAGTAAAAAAGTGCCGTAGAATGACTGACTCGACGAATAAGTTATTGGCAGCAACCTTTTCTATGCTCCTTTGGCTCAGCTTTTATAGAAACTACTTTTTTGTACTTTCTTTTAAGGACTTGTTTGTTTGGACCAAAATTGAGATTAACTTGGAAAAAGTAATATCTGCTCTTTCCGATTCAGATACGTTTATTTCGAAAAAATAGCAACTATCAGCTTAAAGATAAAAAGCTAAGCTTAAATCATAAGCAGGAAAGGCTTTTACTTAATGGGGACCAACAAACAGAGCCTTACATTAAATATTCGTGGTCTCCGATGAAATTGGAAATCCCGCGCGAGCACTCATCTTCCATTGATATCTCCGCAACCATTTATCCATTCTTATTTTCACATTTCAAGCCCCCTACTTTCTCTCTCTACAACCACCTGTCCTATCCAAGCAATCTTTTGGTATGATATAAACATTTCTCTGTATGTTTTGATTTATTTTCATGGAATAAATTAATCAATTAGGGATCTTTGATGATTACGTCGCTGAAAAGCATATGCTTTGGTGCTTTAATAATTAATTAATCAGTTTTTTTTTTTGGCTTCAGGCTCTGTATTATTCTTTTAATTTTTTTTTTCTCTGCACAGGCTATTAATTTATAATGCTTTTGCATTTTAAGACATTAATTTATTCATTTACCTAACTGTCGCCTCGCGTGATTAGTGATATGTCGCACGTTGTTTCGTGTTTTTGATGATTCTTATCAAGCTATCCGAATCCGGACAGCATATAATTGGTGTGTAATATCTAAATTTCTCGTAGAGTGCACGTAAAGGTTGAATCTTGTTTGTTGGACGTATATAGGAAGTTCGGGGTGCCATATCTTTCAAATACTCCTTAGGATCTAGATTTGCTTCGCTTGGACTGCAAGGTCTGTATTGTTCTTAATTTTGGATTAACTGAATTTTATTTTCTAAATGTGAATTCTCATTTTGAATGAGCTTCTTTACATATTCATTTAGATATCAGTTTAGGATTGTTAGACAATACTTGGTAGTTAGTGTTGAAATGTAACTGTTCTAAGAGTGCCTTCTGGGAAGCGTTACTATTTATACTTTTGTTTAGGGCTTTTTGGGTAAGTATTCATTAGAAGAATTTCTATGCGACACTTCAATACTTTCTTCCCCAGTTAAGAAGTTCAATTAATGGCTGACTGTAATAATTTATCCATTCTGTTTGTTGCTGACTGCATCTTCAAGACATGGGTGGTCCCATTATAAATTACTGATATTGATTACTTATTTTGGAAGGAGGGGTGGGGGAATATGCCTGAGGATAGTTGTAATCGAGTGCATATCATCAGTGTATAAGCAGAATTTTGGTCAAATAAGTACAGAAATATGTGAGCTGTTTGTCGACTTTCCTTCTTTCGTAGTGTTCTTGTATTTGGTTCGGTAAAGATGTCTTGATGCGTGAATATTTCTATTCCTGATTAACTGATGACCTATATTTGGTGGGGGTGGGGATGAATCATGTGGATTTGTGATGTTTTGAACAATGTCGTCGAGCTTTTATTTTATCCTTAAATTTAGCAAAATAATTCTGGTATTCACTTGATCCTCCCATTCATTGACTTATTCTTTTTGAGCATTTTCTTTGTCCCCAATTTTTAGTGCATAACAGTTAGAAATAAAAAAACAACTATTTTATTATTTCATTTTCAATAAACTCTGTCACCTACATAAATCTTTATCATGAGAAGTCCTATGGGTTGAAATTTTGCAACCATATCAAGCTGACAGGCAATGTTGTTCTAGCCTTCTAGGTGAAGATCACAGATTGAAATTAATATTTTGCTTTTCAACATTTTCTTCGCATAGAAGGGTTAGTGTTGCTTGCTTGCATTTCATATACTGTTTCTTCGTTCTTCTGAAAGACATCGCTATTTAAAACTTGATTGTTAATGCATTTGGATCCTGTCTTTGGCCTGTATTTTCAGGTCAAAATCGTGATGTACTTTAATATCGTCATCTGTCATGTTGCATATGGAATGAAAATCTCAGTGCCTATTGATTTTCCCATCGCAAATTTTCTCTTTCCCCTTATGTTGACAATTAAGAATTGCTTTATCATGGTGATGTCCTACTCAAATTGGAAACAATCCCTCATATTTAAGTTTTCACTCTGTTGTGCAGATTTATTCAGGAAATGGCAAAAGGAACCAGGGGAAGACAAGGGATTGCTTCACGACAGTGCAGGTCAACCCCATACCCTCTGCCAGCTACCAATCAAACCGAGGTGACAGAACAAAATAAGTGCTCCAAAATCTTCGATAAGAAAGACTGGGAAGATACAACTTGTTCTGTATGTATGGAGTGTCCCCATAATGCTGTTCTTCTATTGTGTTCCTCCCATGACAAAGGATGCCGTCCTTACATGTGTGGGACCAGCTTCCGCTATTCCAACTGCCTTGACCAGTACAAGAAAGCCTACACAAAAGTAACTCCTTCAGACACCCATCCACTAGGGTATGATTCACTCGATAGTCAAGCCATGAGTCCATTATCTAACAGGAGTGTCGAGAATTGTGAGGTTATGGAACTTGCATGTCCCCTTTGTCGTGGCCAGGTGAAGGGATGGACTGTCTTTGAGCCTGCACGAGAACATCTCAATGCCAAGAAGCGTAGCTGCATGCAAGATAGCTGCTCATTTATCGGAACATATAAAGAATTGCGGAAGCATGTGAGGGTAGAGCACGCTTCCGCAAAGCCACGTGAGGTGGATCCCATTCTAGAACAGAAGTGGAGAAGGTTGGAGCGTGAGAGAGAGACACAAGATGTCATGAGCACGATAGGGTCATCAGTGCCAGGGGCAGTGTTCTTTGGCGACTATGTGATTGAAGGACATCATTATGGGTCTAATTCAAGCGAAGAGGAGCATTACGATGCAGATGGCATGGAGCAGGGCGAGGGCTCCGAAGTGGGAATTGATCACAATTTAATGCGCGTCTTTCTTTTTTTCCAGGCATTTGGTTCTGCAGGTAGCAGATCACGTGAGAGAGGTTCCGACCAGACATTAGATAGAGGTGCTTCTGATTACTTTGATCAAGATGATGATGATTTTAGTGTAGATGATGGCAACTCTAACACGTCACTGACTGGCCATCTACGTCGTCAAAGTAGAGTCCATTTGAGAAGAAATCGTAGAGAGGCAAATGGTAACTGAAGTAGATTTTAATGGGGTTAGAGAAGGAAAGAAAATGTATGTAGATTCTAGATCCTAGTCCGCGGGTAGAAAAGTACATTTGTACCTCTACATTTCCATGCTTATTTACTTCTTATATTCCATACTTCATTGTCGGATGGCTCAAGAATATGGAGGATCCGATAAACACTTGTTCATATTAGTCTGCAATTTCCTGATTCACTTGTCTCGTGTTGTAAATTATTGAAATTCTTTGTGGATTTGCTAATGAAAATGTAAGTTCTCTGTCCTCTGGGTTGCATTTATTTCTGGGAACAGTCGGCATTGTTTTACTACGAAATATGAATTTGTTTCTTTTCTATTTGATTTTGATGATGGAAAACTGCAGGAAAGTTGGAGCATTTAAAGATAATATTCCGATATAATCAGATTCAAGAGATTTTATTAACTAATCGCTCTCTCCTTTTTCCAGGTCCAAAGAGTGACGAGGATTAATGTATTTTGTTGGAATTTTAAAAACGTGTATAAGTTTGAACCCGAAGAATGAACCTTGGAACTTGTAAGAACTTTATCGACATGCTCGCATTTCCTTTAAAAATATCGTAATTTTAATGCATCATTTTCAACTCAAAATGCGACTCCCGTCTTTTCCTGTAAGAAACAGAAAAGTGGGACGAAAGTGTATCCAAGAATTAAAAAAAGTCACAAATTAGTTATCTTTTAGCTTGATCGATTTTGTTCGTTAGAAACAAATATGTAATCACACCCGTATATGATCCTTCGATTTTGAAAGACCATTCCATTTTAGCCCGTATGACACATATTTTAAAAATTCATTTTTAATAATTTGCATGTGAATCCATAATTTTTCATATTTTTTAATTATGCATTCTCGAAAAAATCACTTTTCATAAAATTTATTATCAAAAGATTTTCATCAGACAAGCCCTTACTTTCTTCATTTTATTTTATTTTTATGATCAACTTTTCATTAATTTATGCTACAACATGATTTTGACTTCTATAATTTCCATGATCCTAGGTTTAGATTGTTATCTTTCAAATTGTTTAAAACTCGATCATTTGAGTGAATATTGAGAATAACCTTTCTGATTTTCTCCGGCGTGTTTGTTACCTATTTATATAGCCCATGTTTGGCTTAGCGAAAATTAAATTTTAAATATATGTCGATAAAAGTTGAAGAAGAAAATTGATAAAAACTGTAAATCCAATTGAAATATGTAGTTGAAAATAATTTGAGAAAAAATAAGAGTCAAATATAGACATAATATTCTCAAAGTAAATATTGAGCCCTTGTTTAGCCTCAATTTTCTAAAATTCTTTATTTTTTCTCAAATTCATTTACAACTATACATTTCATGACTCGAATTTTTATCAACTTTTTAACCATATATTTCAATAACTTTTGAGTAATGCTATTCGTAATCGCTCACTACGACAGTCGCCCTACACGACATACACATGACATGTAATTATTTGATACATTAACGTGATAGTTTTTTATTGACTCATGCATCAAATAACCACCTGCCATATGTATACCACGTAAGGCAACTACTGTAGTGAGCGAATGACATTATTCATAATTTTTATAAAAATTTACTAAAAATGTGATTTTCAAATACACCAAACAGATGCTAACAGTTGTTCGATTCGCTATATGCCTGCCTTCTGTCTGCATCATATTTTCAAAACAGCCAGATGGTACAAGGCAATTGAAAATGAATATTGTACATAGAATTGTCCAATGGCATTCCTTGTACTCCAGAATTCAGATAGGTTAAACAAATGAATGCCTCTTTTTCAAAACAGCCAAATGGTTACAAGGCAATTGAAAATGAATATTGTACATAGAAGTGTCCAGTGGCATTCCTTGAACTTCAGATAGGTTAAACAAATGAATGCCTGTTTTTGTTACTACAGTACCATTGAGTACTGTGCAGTCCACATTACTCAACAAGCTAACTTGTGAAATAACAGTCCATGTACTGCTGGTTCTTCAATTAGTTAAAATCAGTGTAAAAATGTTTTAACTAGAAAACAGGGGAGTGGCACAAGCTACTATTACTAGCAAGGCTTCTAACACAGCGCAAAACCTAGAATGCTCTCTAAGTTCAGTTCGTCCATTCAGTAAATCAAACCATAAACATGAACTGCACCGTGTGCCTACCTTCATGAAAGTGATGTTGTCAATTCAGCTTTCTTATCTTCCAATAGCTTCAACTCATTGCGCCAACCTTCTAATTTGGCTACCTTCTCTAATTGTTCCGGCTGCACATCTTTCTCCACTGTTTTCTGCTTCTGAGCTTCAGTAAGCCGAATCTATATGAAAAACGCAGGATTTGTAAATCAAAATGTGAACATTTCCAAATTCAAGCGTTGATACCAAGAAGCAAAAAGCAATACAACGTGTTTGCACACAATTGTGGCCACAATAATCTGGTTGAATTTACTAACTAATGCAAAATACTGTGAAATCGCTACAACATTCATATTCACCATGGATACTATAAACTACCTGCACAAACTGAGAGCCCTGAAGTAGTTGAAAACGGGGTCTAGTGTAAATTTTACATAATCTTATTATCTTTCATCTCTTTATTCAAACTATAGTCTTTCTAATCTACAATTTGACAACAAAAAAATATGATCGCAGATAAGCATCAAAGTGATTAAAGCAATTCCACCAACAATCCTCAGAAAAAGAGCTTATATGACACAATTCGAAAATAAATATAAAATAGGATGACAACAAATTTATTTGCAGAAGCATAAACACTAGTTAGCTTAACTGGCACAGAAGCTTATAATCAAAAATAAAATGTAGATAGATGTGATAATGTATCTTTGGCAAGTGATTTAATTTGGGGATGAGTACTACCGCTACATGTTCCAAATGAACAAAATCATAACTAAAGGTATATCTGTTGGACATAATAATACAGCAGAGTGAGGTCTTTCAACATCCTAATACTCGTGCATACTACAACTACAACATATATTTACCTTCTTTTTCAGTGCTCGGATTTTTTTATCAATATCCTGAACCTGATCCTCTGGAGCGGAACACGCTGTTGAATTTGAAGGTGGTATGACCATACGAGTACTTTCACTAAGGGAGAGTTCATTCATCTTGGATGCAACTGACTCCACATTTTCTGGCACGTCATTTGAATCTTCAGCAGGTAACATATCATTGTTCTCCAAATTTTTATCCTTGTCAAGAGCAGCCTGTCACAAATCATGTTTACCAGAACCTACTTAGAGATGTGTGTAAAGAGAAATTTTATCAGCATTCCAAATCCAGCACGAGGTGCTCCACATACAAGACACGGAAGTCTCACAGGCTCTTGGAACACAGATAAAAATATATCAATGTGGAGTATAGATATAAATATCATGAAAACGGCAATAATATAATTCAAGTATCTGTCAATTGGTCTCGAGGCCGAATCTTGATCTAATTTGTTTTCCAATGTAAAACTGACCAATTATGTTACAGTTGCATGTACATTTAACATGGGAATTGGGATGAGATACATGTACATCTTCAAAGCTGAGAAGGTTTGTCATTGCTGCAATTGGCTACTTGATCTTTTGCCAATCACATATTGATTGTCAATGACAGAAGAATCAACATAGTATTTCAAAACAGTACTTGGATCTGGGTAGTACCTTCCCATTAAACTTCAATTTGATTTCTTATCTCCAGGCATCAGAGAAAATTTAAATGAATCGATGATGTTTATATAGTGCATCTTGCGTTGACGTTTGAAAAGTACACTTTGAGTGAAATGTTCCACCTCGTCTTTAGAAAGCATTTTGATACCAATTACAATATTCTGAACTATTGGAATCCATTGCCATAGAGTAACCTGCTTGTTTTGAAGATCTTAGATTTGTCATTCAAGTTATGTACACAAAAGATTGTCATTTTACCATGTACATTTATGTTTTCATTTTCATTTGTCTCTCTAGGAATTTAAAGAAAAAAAAAAAGAGGTTTCTCAGATATCATTTTTACGTTTATCTTGGGGTACCAAAAAAGGTTGGGATTTCAACTTTCTTTGATTTTGCTTTCCTTTTCCCTTGCATTCTACTTATCTTCAATGTAATCACAATATTTGTCTATTATGAAGGGAAAAAAATTGCTTTATTGAAAATAGTGCAACAAGGTTAAGGGATTGAAACTTATTAACTATTGTTGCAGTGGAAATAATGTTTACTTGTACATAAGCAATTACATAATTGTTAATGTACACATGAAATGTTAAAAAGAGAGTCGGAAAGTTTTTTTTTTTTTTATTTGGTTGAAGAAATTCTTCTCCAATTATATCTCACAACATCATGTGTATGTAAATCATTATATAAACCTATTATGTACATGTAGCATAATCGGTTGCAGTGTTACATCCAAGAACAGAAAGCATCAGTCAATTAAGAGCAACAGCAACTGAGCAAAAATTAATTTTGTCTTATAGACTAAAAATATTTGGGGGACAACAAGATTCAAATAACCTCCATTAATTTCTACAGTATATAATGGACAAAAAGCACAATCACAACCCCTCAAAATAAGCACCTATGGATCTACTGTTTTAGCCATAATAATCAGAAGACGGTATTACCATTCAATCATGGGACTCATAAATTTTGTCCCTCCAAACCATTAGAAAGCTAGTATCAAACAACAAGAAAAGATTCAAAACAACATAAAATTAGACAAGATTAGTTCATAAGCTTCATGGCTTCGTTTTTGTTTTTGAACAGATAGATTTTCAAATCCATTCCATGAAAATTTAAATTGGAAGATTTGAATCAAGCCAATCCAGATTCATCAGTCTGGAAACACCTCATTCAAACTCGATTAATTCAAAAATCCTTCGCCAATTCATTTTGTCTCTTTAACCAATCACAAGTACTTAGTTAAAATATTGGTGCATCAACTTCCAACTTTACCCCTTTTTATAGATAATTATACTTATGCTGTAACACTGGTTTAATTTATTCAGGACTCACCCATGTACTTCCAATTCAATATTAAATGGGTTATAAACAATGCATTCTTTAGAGAATAACACTACAAGAAGCTTATTAAGCTATCAGTATTACAACTACACGAAGCTCAACTTCACGATTGACAGCCCAGAAAAACAACACCTAATAAAAAATATTATTCAACACGGAAAATTGAGAAAACGAAAAAATTAAATAAATGATTACCTGTTGACGTTTTTCTTTCTTTCTCTCATTCCTTTTAGCCGATTTGGACTTAGATTTGGCATCCACCACAGCTGGATCATACCCCGGCGGCACCTCCTGCGTGGCCTCCATTTCCTTTCTCCACTGTCACCACTCCCATCAATAAACACAAATTTATACACACGTCTATCAGTAATTGTCATAAACAAGTATGTAAGTCACTTACAAGAGCGCCTCTGGATTGATAAATGGCGACTTCGTCTTGAGGCGTATAACCCGCCCGAATTCGTACGGGCTTGCGGAGGGAACCGTCGGGTCTTCGGGTCGGGGCGAGGATTCTTTCCCCTTCTTTTAGGGTTTTGCCGAGTTCAGCTGTGAATTGACTCACTTCCTCTTCTCCTTCTCTTCCATTTCTGCTCGTGGCCATTGCTATATTCGATTGATTGTGTCGTGTGTCCAAAATGTTAAATCTTGATGCAGGAGAATTTAGTATTCGATTAGTAAATTAATCAGTGAGTGGTCATTAAAAAGGACAACGGTCTAATAGCGAGGATTTGTGAGCTAGAAGTACGCACTTGTTTCGATTGGTTTTAAGGCTTTATTCACAGTATCTTCGAGGTAACAATTTAATTTTGTTTCTTCTTCGTAGTCCCACTTCATATTTAGAGTTTGTTTACGAGAGATTTTAATCGAATTAAAATTGAAAAATTAATCGGTATTGTTGATTTTTATTAGACGAATGTAACTCAATAACGGCTATATTTTCAATTTTAATTCAATTAAAATTCCTTCCAAACAAGCACTTAATATCGCTATAATCATTCAATTTGATCTTATTTCAATGTTATCATCATATTTCATATAACGTTTCATCTTGATTATCTAATTTCATATAACGTTTCACTATAATCATCCAATTTTGAAATTTGGTCCATTTTCCAGCTTTGAAGAATGGAGATTGTCCATTTTGCCCTCGTTTATACACGTAGTATATGTTTGGAATGGGTGGTTGAGAGTCTTTGGTAAGGGCAAACATGAGAATGTAAATGTGCTCTGCAAATTGTGTGAAAAGTAGATATTTTTAATCAATAAAAAATATGCATTTCAATGATAAAACATGAGGAAATATATGCTAATGGCCTTATCACAAATTCATAATTCAAGAATGGCCCTTGACCTTTTTAAACATTTGAAACTACCAAAAATACCCCTAAAATATAATTGCACACTAGTCATCATATAATATA
>CAIGRB010003866.1:68952-81418 GCA_903798255.1 Fraxinus quadrangulata | reverse complement strand
AATATTTGACCCAAAAACATAAGAATTTAAAACATACTTCACTTTAGTCTCCCAACTTTCAAAATAATAAAATATAATATATAGAATAAATAAATTTTTATTCTAAAATTTTCGGGGCGTTCCAAAACTGTACTTTTCTTTTCATCTTCTTGCTTTTGCAAGAGAAAAAATTGTCTCACCAGCTATGTTGTGCTTTAAATTTTCAGTTTATTCTAATTTAATCCCCAATTATTTGTAATGCCTAAATGAATAAATAATGAGAAAACTAACTGCTTTGTTTTGTTTTTTATTCCTTTTCTTCTTGTGGAATTTTTCTGTTATCAAAACTATTTTATGTGCACATCTTTGGTAAATGAATTGCTCCTCTGAGGAAAATAATTTCCTGTTGCATTTGTTGTATTTTTTGACAGATGTATGTTTGACCTATGAAAATCTCTCTGCCTTGGAGAAGGTTAAAACTAAATGGCGGGAAGGAAGAGATACATGGTGGCAGGTTGGATTAGAACATGGCAGAAAAGCATTGTTATTAACCTAGTTTTCTGTACTTGGAAGCATAGACCTAGAAATTAGAGCAAGCTTATAAAGCTGTGAAAGTATTTCTAAATTTAGCTTGTTCCAAAAGTGGTATTGACATATGACTTCATTTTGCTGATATGGTAATATTGTACATGCCATGTAAATGTTTATGTCACACACTGCAATACTTCTTGTTTGCAGTTTAATTCTTCTCCTTAATTTAGATCCTTTACATCCTTGACGAGTTTTTTGACTATATGGAAATCGCAGAAATTTATGTGAAGACATTACTGATATGTGCTAGTCCTGTTTCTATTGAATTGCAGACAATAGCCTCACCTTATAGGTCTTTGGGCACATATATTTGTGCTGAAGGTGTCTCGAAAGTCCTGATTGAATATTAAACACATTTAGAAATATTGGACATTTTTCACCTTTATTATAGTTGCATTGATACATGTGTCAGATATGACTCCACTACATAATTCTCCATGCTACTTTTTCTTCAATCAGTTAGATGGTTGCATGAAATTTACCTGTAGAAATTTTTCAATTTTTCCAATTAGTTTTGCTGATTATTTTGCACTTATTGGACAAAACCTCTTTTACTTATTTAGTTTCAGATCCTGTGTTTTGTCATTGATCCTAAGGATGTCATCATATGTACTCAAGATAATTTGTCTTCCTTGTCTGCAATCTTCCAGGATGTTGTTACTAAATATCCAACTACCTGTGATGTGGAATGGGTTGATGCAGAGGATCCATTATTCTTGCTCTACACAAGTGGAAGCACTGGAAAGCCCAAGGTATGAAGTCATTGGAATTGTGAAAGGTCTTCCCTTTTCTGTTATGCTTCAACTTTTTCAAGAAATTACTTTTTCATCGATTTTGAAGGGTGTCTTGCACACAACTGGAGGATACATGGTATATACGGCCACAACATTCAAATATGCATTTGACTACAAACCATCAGATATTTACTGGTACACCAAAAATTATTTTTATTGTTAAAGATTCAGCACTTGATCAAAGCTGCTAATTATTGTTTGGCCTGTCAAATAACGTCTTTCTTCAGGTGTACTGCTGACTGTGGATGGATTACTGGGCACAGCTATGTCACTTATGGGCCTCTGCTGAATGCAGCAACTGTTGTGGTTTTTGAAGGGGTAATTATTCAAATACTTCTGGTGTGCTTAATCACTCAGACATGAAGAGTGTCTGGAATATAGTTAGTGCACGTTCTAGGGATCCTGGATTCTGGGTAAAATATATAAAGAAAATTAAGTACGAAAAAAAATATTAAACCAAGGGGAACAGGTTATTATGAACTATTTTATAAAAACCTATTTGCTTCTTTTACTAATTGTTCAACCTGACCTCAATCTCCATGTCTAGCAATCAGAACCTTCTCATCAATAATAGCACTCACTATCCTTCATTACCTCTAAACAGATTTTTTTATGATTTCTATTCCTCTTCTCCCTAGATCTCAATTCAGAGGGTTATAATCAGTCAGGATACAATTGGGTCCTCGGTTGGGGGTTTAGAAATAGAGTGTAATTTATCCTTACGAGAACAATTCCCATCAATGACAAGTATGCAGCAGTTTGGACTTTTCAAAAGGTTTATGATCACAAATACAAAAGACAAACACCATGCACCTTTATTAGTCATTTCTGACAAGTTATCGATTCCATTGTGTTCTAAATGAGATGATGAACGTGTGATTCTGTAAGTGAATTCTACCATGCTTTTTTAGCATGACAGGATCCATGATTAGTAGTGGCACTATATACTCCTATATTTCCCAGAAACTTATTTTGTTTTCCTGCAGGCCCCTAATTATCCTGATTCAGGACGTTGTTGGGACATCGTCGACAAATACAAAGTGTCTATATTCTACACTGCACCCACACTGGTGCGGTCTTTGATGCGCGAAGGAGATGAGGCAAGAATATAGCTTATTAATATGCTACTTAGTATTGCAGTCTGGCCATCTCTATTTCATTATTTATAGGTTTATAATGCCACTCTTACTCGACTAGATTTTTCATTTTTTTTCGGGGGTTGTGGGAATGCCCGTAGATAAACCAATTTGACGTGTTTTTGTCTTTCATTTTCTATGCTAAATATTTGAAGAAAGATGTGTGATAAACTTCTACAACTTATGTATGGTTAGGTAAATTAAGGTTGTTGACAAGAAGCATTATAGAAAAGGAATTTACTTTTATGCATCTCAATGCCTTAGTTTCTTGTGGAAAATCCAGGATAGAACCTTGGAAATGGAACTCTATAAGCTATAAGTATTAGTTTTTATTTAGATAAGAAAGCTTTAGTGCTTCACTTCTTACTCAAATTTGAATTCTAAATCTCAACTTAGGATAGGAAGAAAAACTGGTAAACGACTCCTAAGAAGTCAGATTTACATAGCTTGGTTCTCAATTATGCTTTCTTCTATCAAAATTTATTTACTAGATTTTCATGCATACTTTTGCTCTTGTTAGGGCAGGGAATTCTTAAGAATATTATCATCTAAACTCATTAGCTTTGAATATTTTATTAACAATACAATGAAACATTATAGATCTATAAATAATGTTTCTTGAATAACCTGTATCATCGTTCTTGTACCTTTAAAAAGTAAATTTGATAGCTGAAAAAGGGAAGTTTAGTTGAAGAAGCATAGCATGGTCTGTACTTGGAGAAGAATCTTCTTAGGGGTTTATCTTGTAGGTATATTTTATTACAAGGTATATTTTATTACAATGGAGCTACATCCTTGATCCTACATATAATGTGTCGTTTAGTTATAATCGGAATAATGATGATAGTGAAGAGTAAAGATGCTGTCATGTCCTATATGGTGGTGGTTTTATACTGCTTTGTAGTAGTTGAGGAAGAGTTGAAGAGTATATAATGCATATACTTAAAAGCTGACTCGATGAATTCCTGAAATAGGACATTAAGTTTACGTTATCGGAAGATGCTACCAAGTTAAGAAGGCAAGTCTTGTAGAATGGTTATTACACCAGATATGTTGAGTGTTGGCGATGGAAATCCTAGTAGAGATATTATTAAATTTACTTTTCAAATTAGATACTTATTTTAGGTAACGTAATTAGGATTTTATTTAATTGATTTTGTAGTATTTTAGTTGTTTCCTTTCAAATTGGATACTTATTTTAGAAAATATAATTAGGATTTTATTTAGTAGATTTTCTAATAATTTTCCATTTAAATTACACTAGTTTCAAACTAGATCTTATGCTGTAACTTTCCAAATTTTTACCTTTGGAATAATTTTACATGTACCGTAAATAATACTTTTACAAACAAAAGAAAGACATAATATTTTCTTGAAATGTAAAGATTTAAAATTAGTTTAAAGAAAAATACGATAAATATTACTAAAAAACCTTAAACTACATATTATTCTTCATTTTCACCAATGCAAGCACAATCCACCTTCGACCACTTCGAAACCGTCCTTTTAGGTACCTATAAAAGATTTAACATGTATATATGAGACATAAATCTCAATAAATGGGTAATAATGAATTGCATCTCATATTTAAATACGGGAAATCATAACATACATATGGTGACACGAGAATTAAAATCTTAACTTCGTGGCTATAATTCCCGTGTGTAGCGTTACTAAACTCCGGTCCTTTAAACTTGTACATATAGGTAATAGGACCCTTATCATAATCATAACTTGGATTTCCATATCATCATATTTATAGCATAAATTTATGTAATTCAAATATTGAAAAAACAATTCGTACTACTATACTTACAGTCGTATGGAAAAAGATAAAGGTAAATGAAGAACTTACCATATTAGACTCACTCTAAAATTCCTTGGACACCTTGCGTGCTAAACTTTGTAACGTGAAAATGTGTGGAAGATGAGTTGAGAGGAAGAGAGAGAAAGTATAGCATAAGTTGTGTGTAAGTGATGTGAGGGGGTATAAATAGGGGTTTCTAAGGTTTGACCCTTTTACCTATTTTTGGTACTAGCATTCTTTCTTTATCAATGCCACATGTTTTTCCATATAAAATGTAATCAATCACTCAACTAATTATCCAATTTTATATATATATATATTATTAAACATTTGATGTTGTCATATAATTAAACATTTGATTTAATTTTGCTAAATTAAATATTCTATCATACCATATAATGTGAGATTGCTAATTACACATGCATATATGTTTCTTCTTTTTAATAGATGAAAGTTTATCTAATTATAATAATTAACCAATTAATTATGTTTATTGACATGCCATATTTATGTCAAATCATGGCATCACATTTAATCTAAGTAAAAATTAAGTTAATTTCCATAATCTAAATACAGCAATCCCATGATCTTTTTCTTGACTAAACATGAAATTTCCATAATCATTTCTTTACCAAATTTTGAAATTCAAAAAGTACATTGGGTCTTTCAACTATGGAAAGTTATCAATTTGGTCCTTAAACTTTCATCAAGAGTATTAAGAGACTTTCGGGATATTATATACCCCTCTTAAAATAAATTTTCGTTCTTGAAAATTACCTTAGATATCATTGTCAAATAGTTGGGGATACTTAGATCGCATTTCATCCTCACCTTCACAAGTTTCCTCTTCGATTGAATGATGTTTCCATAACACTTTAACCAACGACATTTCTTTATTGCGAAGCTTTTGTACCTTTTGAGCTACAACGTGAAGTGGAATTTCTTCTCAAGTCATGTCACGCTATTTTTTAAGGGTTGATGTTTTACTATGTGACTCGGACCGGGGACGTATTTCTTGAGTATAGATACATGGAAGACGTCATGTATTGCAGAATGCTTTGGTGGCAAAGCCAATTGATAAGCCACGTTCCCAACCCATTTCAATATCTCAAAAGGTTCTATGTACCTCGGTCGAAGTTTTCCTTTCTTGCCAAATCATAAGACACCTTTCATCATTGTGACTTTTCAAAATACTCGATCACCAACAATAAATTCTAGTTCTTTTCGCATTCTATTTGCATAACTTTTCTGTATGTCTTGGGCAGCCTTCATACTCGTTTGAATCATAGAACCTCGGTCGAAGTTTTCCTTTCTTGCCAAATCATAAGACACCTTTCATCATTGTGACTTTTCAAAATACTCGATCACCAACAATAAATTCTAGTTCTTTTCGCTTTCTATTTGCATAACTTTGCTGTATGTCTTGGGCAGTCTTCATACTCGTTTGAATCTTTTTGATACCTTGAACTGTTTGTTCCACGATTTTCAGTCCTAGTATTTTTCATTCACCCACTCCATCCTAGTGAGCCACCATCTGCACTTTCTACTATTTAAGGTTTCATAAGGTGCCATACCGATAGAGGCATGATAGCTATTGTTGTAAGCGAACTCAATTAGTGACAAGTGTTTTTCCCAATGTCCACCAAAATCCAGGACACAAATTCAAAGCATATCCTCTAGCGTTTGAATGGTTTGCCGGACTGTACATCTATTTGGGGGTGACTAAATTTTAGTTTAGTTCCCATTGCCCGATACAAACTTTTCCAAAACTTCGATGTAAACCTTGGGTCTCTGTCTGATACGATTGAAACTGGAACTCCATGCAATCTCACCACTTCATTAACATATACTTGTGCGAATTGATCCATGTGCCACTATGTTCGCCTTGCCTAGATGGTAATGGATTTCACAGTAGTAATTCTTTACCAATTCTAGCCATCTTCTCTACCTCATGTTCAACTCCTTTTGATTGAAAATGTACTTGAAGCTCTTATGATCTGTATAAATTTGACATTTACTCCCGTACAGGTAGTACCTCCAAATCTTCAGGGCATGCACTACTGCGGCGAGGTCTAAGTCATGCGTGGGATAATTTTGCTCGTAAGGTTTCAACTATCTCGATGTGTAAGCAACTACTCTGCCTTGTTGCATCAAAACACATCCAATACTGGATGCTTCACTATAGATCACAAAACCTTCTGATCCTTCTGTTATGATTGGCATTGGTGCATTGATTAATCTCTTCTTTAATTCCTCAAAACTGCCTTTCCATTTCTCTGTCCATTCAAAGTTTACACCATTGGGAGTTAACTATGTTAAATGGTCTTGATATTTTGGAGAAACCTCAATAAACCTCCTGTGACACCCTGCTAAACCTGGAAAGCTGTGAATCTCTCTTACATTGGTTGGCCTTGACCAGTTCAATATCGTATCTACTTTACTGGTTCCACCTCTATTCCTTGTGTTGTGACCACATGTCCAAGAAATACCACCTCGTTCCAACCAAAATCACACTTCTTGAATTTTGCAAAAAGTTTTCCTTTCTCAGGATCCCTAACACAATTTCCAAATATTTTTCGTGCTCTTCTTCACTATGAGAGTAGATCAAGATATCATCAATGAATGCAATGACAGATTGGTCCAAGTATTTTTGGAAAACACGATTCATCAAATCCATGAAAACTTTAGGGGCATTCGTTAAGCCAAACGGCATAATTAAAAATTCATAGTGACCATATTGAGTTCTAAAGGCCGTTTTCGAGACATCGCTAGATTTGATCCTCAACTAGTGATATCCCAACCTTAAGTTGATCTTTGAAAATATTATGGCCCTTCATAGTTGGTCAAACAAATCTTTGATTCTGGCATGGGATAATCTTAATCTTAATGGTGATTCTATTAAGTTCTCAATTGTCAATACACATCCTCATTGTCCTATCCTTCTTCTTGACGAACGACACTGGTGTTCCCAAAGGTGATGCACTAGGTCGAATGAATCCCTTTCCCAACAATTCCTCTATTTGGGCTTTCGGTTCCTGTAATTCCTTTGGTGCCATCTGATAAGGAGCCTTAGAAATGGGCATGAAATCGGGAATCAGATCAATCGTGAACTCCACTTCTCATTCCGACGACATTTCATTCAAATCATCGGGAAATACCAATGTTCTAAAAGGCATAATGTGTGGCGATGCCTGGAGGTCAACCTATAGGCTAGGCGAGGCATATGCGTAAAAAAAGCGTAAAAAGGTGTTTTCTTATTTTAATATTATTTTAATTTTTAATCAATCAAAAAATCATTTAATAATTAAAAATAATACCTATCAAACATCAAAAACAAATTTATAGAAACTTTATACATTTTTTCAAAAGTTTCCAACAAAGAGATAAGTTTCAAATGTAAATCAACCTTTAAGTTTTAACTTAAAAGAATTTTTAAAAAAATTTAAAAAAAAGAGATAATATTGAGCGCCTAGGTGCGCGTTAGCGGTCAACGATATCGTTGCCTTTAAATAAGTGGCTTGGCATTTCCACTGTGCATCACGCCTAGGCGGCATGCGCCTTTTAGAACACTGGGAAACACCTCTAGAAACTCCCGTATCACCTTACCTTAACATCACCCACTTTGAGTGTTTCATCTACTTTAGCTACTATTGATATCAAGAATCCACTACAACCTTCTGATTTCAAGAATTTCTTAGCCTTCAATGCTGAAATGATACGGGGTAGGGTCTTTATCTTAGTTATTGGAAGACAAAGTTCTCTCTCTTCGGGATGCTTAAAGACCACTTCCTTTTCAAAACAAAGAATAGTTGCGTGATTCTTAGAAACCTAGTCCATCCTTAAAATCACGTCGAACTCTTGCATGCTCAAGACATATAAGTTTACTTCTAAGGATTTTATCATCAATCTCTATCTTTGTTGTTCTCACTATATGGTCTATGCTTAACACTTCTCTTGAGAGCATAACAACTTCTATGGGAACACTTGTGTGTTCACGAGGTGCATTGAGTTTGCTCACAAACTTAGGGGATATAAAAGAATACGTGGAACCAAAATCAATTAAAGCATAACTAAAAGTGCAAGATATAATGATGTTGCCCGCTAAGACGTTGCGATCCTGGTCCTCTTCTTGCTCTGTAAGTGCATACAACCTAGCTTGGCCTCTAGGGGATTCTCAGGCTTCTGTTGCTACTTTGCTTCTATCCCTTAGGGCATGCCTTTGCCATATGGCCAGTTTCAGCACAATTGAAGCATACACCGGTTCCCATAAGGCATGCTCCAGCATGACGCTTTTGGCACTTGTCCCAAGTTGGATACTGCTGATAATTATTCACACTTGGGCCTCCTTTATACATTTTTACGAAGTCTTGCTTCCCTTTTCTTTTGTAATCCTCTAACTTGCACTTTTCTGGATGTACATACTGCTTGTTCTCCCCACTTGTGTGGTGCTTGAAATCTGCCAACTGTGCCTTTGCTAACACTTCATGGTATGTTCCCAATTGAAATACTATCAAAGCTTGCCTTAGGTTATCTCTCAGCCCCTCTTTAAAACATCTCACCCTCTTTCCCGTGTCCACAAGGTTAGGGGCATAATGTGATAATTCCTCAAATTTATTCTCATACTCAATTAAGGACATCGAGCCTTGAACTAAATTGAGGAACTCTCTCTCCTTCTGACTGCAGATACTTGTGGAGTAGTACTTCCTCAGGAAAAGATCCTTGAATTCGTTCCATGTCCAGATGTATCCGCGAGCCCTTGATCTTGAGGTTGAGTCCCACCAGCGCATGATACCTTTCTTAAGCATAAATGTTGCACAGGTAACTTTTCTATTATCTGGACAGTTTTTTTCTTTCTATTCCGACCAACCAATCCTCGATTCCAATGGGTCGATACCACCTTTGAAGGCTGGGGGGTGCTGTTTCCTGAAAAGTTCCACAACAGTAGCAGCAGCGATTGTGGTGGTGTTTGCTACGGCAACGTTGCTTGGACGAACATGCTCATCATAGCTAGAAATTGTTGAGTGAACTGAGGGTCAATGCCACTAGGTTGCTGTTAACCATTGTTGTTTGCTCTCCTACCTCAGGATTCCATAGCCTTAATAAACAATATTACAATGTGTAAAGATTAAATAGGAAAAAAAAATTGTATATTTTATTCATAGAACCTTACCACCCTTTTGGCCCCTATTATCCAAAAAAATTATTTTTCTTTTATTTTTAACTACACAATCTTCCATAAAATAATATTATATATAAATTGAAAATTTTTCCTTCTTTTTCAACCACACATTTTCCAAAAAAACACTATTCCCAATATTATAATTTTAAATAATGGGGGCCAAACGGGTGGCTTAATGATTTCATAATTTGGTACAGATGGCATTCTCTCCGTCCAAGTAAAAAGGGAAAATCTACTAGAGAGGGATTGCAAGGTATAACAAGCGTCCAAGCAAACATCATCATATAGTAAAACAAGAATCTAAACATAAAACTAGTCTAGTAGTTTCTCCTAGTGCTCTCATCTGAGTTCGAGCCCTTTGAAAGGTCTTATTCCTCGTTTGGGTTTTCGGGCATATACTTTATTATGTTACCCTCATTGTCCACCTCCGGTATTTCCTCTTGATCGCTTCCACCGGGCACGATACAAGGCTAGCGTTGGTGGCGGTCTGGTTCGTACCCCTTGGACCTTTCAATGACTATAGTCCATGCTATTGATCATCCACCTCTCTCTAAGGCTGCTAATGACTTCGGCAGATATGTGTCGGTCATACATTAAATCCAGTTGTTCAGCGAAATCTCTTCAATATCCGGTAAGGGTTCTGATGAGGGGGAAAATGTCTCATCCCTATTAAACTCGTGTCCACTTGGTCGAGCCTCCCGATAAATAGATTCAATAGCATCCAAATGTTTCATGAGTTTATGGCATGGGTTCCTTGCATAAAACCTAAGGAGATGCAAGAACCTTGACCGATTCTGTCTCCTAATCCTCTTTCTTATCTGGGCTAGACCTCTAATCTACGAAAGGCATAAAAGGCTTAATCAGTATCATTATTCATATTTAGGATTTCAAAAGGATGGAAGTCTCTCAATATAGAAGTTTCCTAGAATTGAAGTTTTCTTGAAATGGAAGTTTAAAAAACATGTCTGAAAAAAGTATCTTTTTTCACATAGATTTTTTTTTTTTTTTTGGTAAAATAGGAATAAACTTTTCTTAAAATAAAAAAAGAAGTTTCGTAAGATAGGGATTCTTAAAATAAAGGTTTCTAAAGTCGAATATTCTTCAAAGTTCTAGAGAATGAATTGGAAATCTTATTAAATTTGGAGTGAGTTTGAACTATTGTTTTTCTTTTATTGGCCTGAATAATGCTTGACTAAGTGGTGTCAAAAGTGGAACACTTAAATCCCAAGCTCTCCTTAGATAGTTTTAAGTTTTTTTGACGAAACCCTTTAGTTTTGCAAATACACAAGCTAAGAAAACTCGAACAATAAGTAGGGAAATAGAAGTATTTATAAGTATAATTCTCTTTTTTTTTAGATTATTATTTGATCGAGAAATTCTCTGAGGTCAACTATTCTCATATATTGATATATTCCCTAACGTATTCAATAGCCTAAAGTCACCTATTATCATAAAATTATCATTTTCATAATTAGGCACATATAAAGAGGAAGTTGTACATAAATAAGCACATTTTCATAATGAAACAAAATTCTAATTTGTTTTAACATAATTTCGTACATATGTATTCACATGATTGTACATGAACATAGTTAAATATAATCGTCCTCATATAATAATAATATTAAATAATAAAGAGGAACTTGTACATACATAAGCACATTTTCATAATTAAACAAAATTCTAATCTGTCTTTCTACATAATTCGAGGGCGTTGGAGCTTGGAAATTGGCATCGTGTGGTGGTGATGTAATAAACTTTACATCTTTTTTTTTATAAAACTGTGTTTCTGTCGTTAAGTTTTTTTTTTTTTTTTATTTGTTTCTGTGAACACTAGTGTTTTTTATTTTTTTAAATATTTTGAAATTTCAATCTACAGAAACGTAGACCCGCTCTGATACCATGTTGTAATGACCAAATTTTTTACCTTTGGAATCATTATACATGTACCGTAAAAAATACTTTCATAAACAAAAGAAAGACATAATATCTTCTTAAAATGTAAAGATTTAAAATTAGTTTAAAGAGAAATATGATGAACATTACTAAAAATCCTAAAACTACATAATTTATTCTTCATTTTCACCAATGCAAGCACAATCTACCTCTGACCACCTCGAAACCGTCATTTTAAATACATGTAAAAGATTTAATATATACACGTGAGACATAAATTTCAGTAAATGAGTAATAACGAATTACATCTTATATTTAAATACGAAAAATCATAACATGCATATAGAGACACGGGAATTAAAATCCAAACTTCGTGGCTATAATTCTTGTACATAGCGCTACTAAACTCCGGTCCTTTGAATTTATATATATAGGTAATAGGACTCTTATCATAATCATAACTTGAATTTCTGTATCATCATATTCATAACATAGTAATTCAAATATTGAAAAAACAATTCGTAGTACTACACTAACAAACGTATGGAAGAAGATAAAGGTAAATCGAAAAATTTGCCTTGTTAGACTTTCACTCTAAAATTCCTTGAGCTCGTGCATGTTAAATTTTGTAATGTGAAAATGTATATGTGGAAGATGAGTTGAGAGGAAGAGAGATAAAGTATTAACATAAGTTATGTGCGAATGTAAGTCATGTAAGGGGGGTATAAATAGGGGTTTAGTAAGGTTTGACCTATTTACTTATTGTTGGTACTAGCATTCATTTCTTTATCAATGCCACACGTTTTTCCTCCGACACTGAGAGATAGAAAGCTCAATGATTTGCTTCTTGATCCGTAAAGAGGAGTCACCACTATTTCTATCTAATGTGGATAATATATGGCTTTCTATTCGATTTTCTAAATAGATATTAATAGATTCTTTAAAACTTTCTAAAAAACAATAAAACAAAGTATAATCGTGTAATGGCATAAAATATAGGAAATTAAAAACAATATGGTCGTAATGGCCTTAGAGTACTTTACCGTTCAGCAAATTAAATTCTTCGAATTTTTTTTTTTTTTTT
>CAIGRB010003866.1:52326-68891 GCA_903798255.1 Fraxinus quadrangulata | reverse complement strand
TTTTTTTTTTTTTTTTTGTCTCTTAGCTTTTTCTTGACCTTCTAAAAAGGTTTAAGACAGTAACCAAAAAGGATTTTCATCATGTTTAAGAAGGTTCGATCAAATTCACTTAATAAGTAAAATTGCCGACTTAACTCAGAGGATTATTTCATCTTTTTGGCCATGGAATCCAGAATAAAGAGGTTAAGAGCGTTAGGATTATATATCAAAATAAAATATATTGATTTAATTATGCCAAATTAAAATATTCTATCATAACATATAAAAATGTGAGATTGCTAATTATACATGCATAAATAATGTTTCTAATTTTTAATAGATGAAAGTTTCTCTAATTATAATATTTAATCAATTAATTAGGTTAATTGACATGCCATATTTATATCAAATCATGCAATCACATTTAATCAAAGTATAAATTAAGTTACTTTCCATAGTTTAAATACGGCAATCTCATAATCTTTTCTTCGACTAAACATGAAAATTCCATAATCATTCTTTACTAAAATTTGAAATTCAAAAAGTGCACATTGGGTCCTTCAACTATGGAAAGTTATCAATTTGGTTCCTAAGCTTTCATCAATGAGTATAAAGAAACTTTCGGGATATTATATATGCATTGTAATACTTAGATTTTGACATTGAAAAAACTTATATTGTCTCCATCTAAATTCTCTTCTCTCTCCCTTTTCTTCTCATTCTCCTCTCTACCTCTTTCTTTCTCCATCTTGTTTTTGTTTAATTTTATCTTGCATCAATTTGGTATCATAGTACTAATCGTTTCCCTTGACCAAACAAGTTTTGTAAAACTTCGATGTCCACCCCTGCCAATTCCATTCCTCTTTTGGCCACACCCTTAGTCGCTGAAAATCACCACATGAGCCCCAAAACCTCTCAAACCAGCTTTTAAACAACACCCTACAAATCACAAGCCACTATGCTAACCACCGAAAAAAGCATAGCACCGTTTGGACGAAACCAACCTGATCCCACAATAGAACAAATTCAAACACAAGAAAAGGAAAGAAGCAACAAAAATTGACTGAAACAAATCTATTGAAGAAAGAAGTAGAAGAAAATTTTATTTTTCTGCTCACTCTGGAACTGTTAATAGTGCAGAATTTTTTATTCAAGTTCTATTGTTTGTTTTCCTTCATTGTTCTCAGTTTAAAAAGAAAAAAGTAATTGAATAATACCTTCTCCAATAGGTTTTTAGCCATAGTTTCGGCCTCAAGCCCGCAATCCACCTGAAACTGTCGCTGTGAAGCCACCACTCTGGTGCACGTAGAAAATCTCCGTCATTGCCCTCCTCCTCTGCCACAACACTTCCACCGTAGATTAACGTACCACCAACTGCAATAGATAGTGTCACCTTTAGTTTTCACCTCCTTCCATTGCTATGCCACCTGTCATTGCTATCTCTGGTCTTCTACTTGTTGCATAAGAACGATGATTATTGTGTCTTTCTTTCTCTATGCATAAATAAATAAATATCTGTTAAGTTAAAAAAATTAAATAAATAAATGAAAAAAAAAAAGAAAGGGGGAAAATGAAAAAGTATTCGCGTCATATCTTTATGTAGCGACACCAAATTCTCCAATATTAAGCTGGGTTGAGCTTCTCAGTAGCTTGGTGCCTTAGAGTTTTCGACTGCTTTCATTACCAGTAAAGAATTATCTGATTCTAGCATAGGTAGATTGTACATGCTTAATAATGATTTAGACATTGGATTGCTCCCATTTGATTCTTGATCGCGTATCAATTTTGTTCTATTGGAACCTTAATTTTCATTATGTACTTGGCATCTTATTTAAAAGAACTTGAAAAAATAAAAATTTAAAACTTCAGCTTCATGAATAAATATTTTTAATATTTCAAAACGAAAACACAAACAAACTAGTTGTTTTCTTCATTTTAATATTAATTAGCAAAAAAAATTTAAAACATGGGAAAAGTAACAAATCACTTTATCGTACCTTCGATCCCCAAAATGTTGCGTGCCTATAAAAAGTTACGAGAACAATTAGTGACAAATGAAAAATATCTTCTTCGTCCTTCGTTGTCACTTCATGGACTCTTGCCTTTACTTGAATAAATTGAGGATTTGCTCTTACAAGTAAACCAATCACCTGCAATTTTCATGCTCACATCTCTCTCCACTAATAATGAGGATGAGCTAATCAAGTATGAACATGTTGATATAGCAAAACATTCCAAATTACTGCACCTGATGCCCACCCCCACAGAGTGATGAGAAAATGAAGGATATATTTCCATTAATTATATCATCCTTTGCATCTCTCTAAAAAAACTCGTCGAATTGTATGTTAAGGGAGCTGGGTTACTTGAACTTATGGCTAATGTAAGTTACAATATCATCATGTTGGATCTAGATTGTGAACAAATGATAAATGACACGTTTCAACATTTTGTTTTAGCCTTAAGAGCTATGATGCTCGGACTTGGATAAGGGAACATATCTTAAGTATCGAATATTTTATTTTCTAAAATATAGGATACAAGGACCAAAATCAATTGTTCACAAAGAGGAAACTAGTATTGAATAAGGGTTAAGACGAATAAAATAGAATTTTGGAGTTTAGTTTTCAATTATAAATATTTTATAAAATAGAAAATGAGGGACCTGATTGCAATTTGGACTTAGTAGAACACTAAGTAGCACTACATGGATCATATTTTCATTTTATACAAAGGAAACTCTAAACCATCGATACAGAGATGGAAAGGACAAAAAAAAAAGGGAAAGAAAGAAGAAAAAGAAGGAAAAACCTATTGCTGCTGCCTTCCTCCATCCTCTCGGCGGCGGCACTAGGTTTACAAAGAGCAAAAATGGGAAAGAAGAAAAGGGAAAAAGAAAGAAGCAGAAAATGATGAAATGTCTGGTTGAAACTTGGAGGATCCGACACATATCTCATACCTGTGTCGTGTCATGTCGACACAATATTTCGTCCATTTCGAAGAGTTCGAGCATCAGAGCCTAAGTGAAATTGCTTAACCTCATTTTGGATATTGTGAAAAAGAACAATATGGAGGTTTTCTTTTCACGACGAATTTGGTAGATAGACTTTTTGAGAAGTATGCCATCAAGATCAAACCTTACTTGACACAACTATCAAATCTTTAGAGGTTTGTTTCAGTGATTATAGTGCAATTGTCTCCTTTGCAAAGGGGCTAATGATAGTATTGATTAGACTAGCAACTTAACTTATGGAGACAAGTTGGTTGCTAAGGATGAGAGTTTTGAACAGTGTTGTGTCCCTTTTTGTGTTCACACTTGTAGTTGATATAATTAACAATAACATAGTTGTGGAATTACCTACGGATTCCACATGTCCTCAACTTCGTGCAGAAATTGTTATTGTCTACTTATTTGCTTGACTTTAACATTGATTTTGGTATGGCATTTCCACAACTGAATGATGCTTTTTGAGTGGCCACGTTGTTCTCCTGCTAATTACCGTACATATTGTTTTAGCTCCATACATCATTGTCAATCCTAATTTTCATCCGAGATTAGAAGTCAAATTAATTACATTATAAGCTTGCTTTTGATGCATAATATAAGCTTTGATACTTTAACGGTGATTTTTATGCTTTGTTATGTGTTTCTTTGGCACGATTTTTTAAATACATCAACAAAAAGTTATTGGATCGCTTACATGAAAATAATCGATTTGACTGGACATCCCGCTTGAATGAAAGTTATGTTTTCAATATGGCAGCATTATTTCCTTATCGGGGTATTCTACAGGTGTTATTTGTTACTTTTGTGAGTACTCTTAGTTAGCTTTCCTAGATATATCAAATCTTGGATCTCAAAGTTTTTAGTGTTCTTGTGCTCTCCACGCTTGTTCTCTCCAAGTGGATTTAGCTTCTCCTGGACTATGGAAGTAGACCAATAGATCAAATTATACATATTTTGTTTTTTTTTTTTTCTTTTTTATACTCCTTTTTTCCATATCTATGTTTCGTTTATTTTTATTAAATTTTGATTTTTAAGGTGCTTATTAATCTCTCAATTTATTTCAAGAACACCATTGTTCAATTGCAGTCCTACTTTCTTAATTACCTTGTGGCCATGTCTTATTGTCTGTCTGTGGTTTGTTACGTAGGACAGCTTTTCTCGAAAACTGTTGTATGTTGAGACTATTTGTTTAAAGACCAGAAAAGGTCTAAGATGGGGCATTGTGTGTATACAACTATTAGATTGGGAATGCTATCTAACAGATAAGGAGATCACTGAGTTTCGTTATGCTTATCTTGCAGTATGTCACGCGATATTCACGTAAATCCTTGCGCATTCTTGGCAGTGTGGGCGAACCAATAAATCCAAGTGCATGGAGGTTTTACATTTATTCTCGCATCTTTCACTTTTCTTTCCTTGTTGAAATTTGTATCAATTATTTTGGCAAAGGTAAATAATTCTTATAAGATCTTGCGAATATATTTATTTCCTTTACCTATGCTAGGTGGTTTTTCAATTTGGTTGGAGACTCAAGATGCCCGATATCTGACACTTGGTGGCAAACTGAGACCGGGGGCTTCATGGTACATTCTCTTGTTATTTTTATTTTTTAATTGCAGCCACAACCATAATATAGATAGCATTAGTCAACATTTGCAGATTACTCCTTTACCGGGCGCGTGGCCGCAGAAACCTGGCTCTGCTACCTTTCCTTTCTTTGGAGTGCAGGTACTAGACATGGGGATAATATGGCACAACCAAAATATCAACTCACCTAAATTCTCCCAACCCATATTTTCCTATTTTATTAATTATGCTGGTGTTTTAAGTAAATACTTGTGCAAGTATTTCATCTTTTCATCCGGCAGACAAGTTCAATTAATTTTACTTTTTTCCAGCTTCTTCTAGAGTGGTTAAACATGGTCATATTTGATGCCTAATGATTCATTTGTTAGATTAGATTGTAAAAATGAAGACAAAAAAGTTTAATCGGAAAATATTTTCTTCATTCTGGTTTTAGTAACTTGATAGATTTTTCAGGAATATAATTTACAGTATCAAATTTTGTGTAAACATTTTCATCCTTACCAGAATTTGAGCTCCACACTAACAGATGAAAATTTGATATTGTCTGAAATGATTTTTTTTGCCCCAATTATTGTGTTGAAACAAACGGATCCTAAAGAAGAAAAGTGTCTTTACCCCCAAATAACTGGCGACAAAATGAATTTACTTAAATGGTGAATACTGTATCATCAATTGACTGATAAATTTATAGTTCAATTTTTTATCATATTATGGTCAGTTTAATTTCAATTTAAACATCAAAATTCTTCCAATTAGGGCAATACTTCAGTCAATTGCATTAATGGAATATTGAAATGGTTTACACTTCTTATCCGTCATATGACCTTGAATAATGCAGCCTGTCATAGTGGATGAGAAGGGCGTTGAGATTGAAGGTGAGTGCAGTGGATATTTGTGTGTGAAAAGCTCCTGGCCTGGGGCATTCCGAACACTTTATCGAGATTACGAAAGATATGAAACAACATACTTCAGCGCCTTCCCTGGCTACTACTTTAGTGGAGATGGCTGTAGCAGGTAGTTTACTTTTGAGGATATAACGGTTTTTTTAGGTGTATATTCGTTGCTCCGTCTCTTTACCCCTTCATTCCCCTTCTTTTGATCTTTTTCTTTGTCCTTTTTATGAGGAATTCAGGGACAAAGATGGTTACCATTGGCTCACAGGAAGAGTCGATGATGTAATTAACGTCAGGTATGGTATTTATTTTCGTCATCATTTTATATTTTAGATTGATAAATGAACTTCGAAGTAGTTTAGAGTCGTCTGGATTGGGGTGCCTCTTTTTACTTACCTTATGAAAAATATATAGTGGGCATCGTATTGGCACAGCAGAAGTGGAATCTGCGCTTGTTTCACATCCCCAGTGTGCTGAAGCTGCTGTCGTTGGTGTTGAGCATGAGGTACCATAATGTTTGGATAGACGGGATCTAGATTAATTTTTACTTATCTTTATTTTGAGTATTATGTTAGGTCAAAGGACAAGGAATATATGCATTTGTTACTCTGGTTGAAGGCGTTCCGTACAGTGAAGAACTACGGAAAAGTCTTGTATTAACAGTGAGAAATCAGGTGTGTTGATATTCCAATTCATTATTTTCTTTAAAATAATCGCATGGAGAGTTTTGGAAAATGGCTGAACTATGTTTTACGAAACTTTTACGACCACATCAGATTGGAGCATTTGCAGCTCCCGACAAAATCCATTGGGCACCAGGACTTCCAAAGACGAGAAGTGGAAAGATAATGAGAAGAATTTTGAGGAAAATTGCTTCGAGGCAATTAGATGAACTTGGGGATACAAGCACACTTGCAGATCCTAGTGTCGTTGATCAGCTTATTGCGCTTGCCGACTCTTGAATCCTGAGAATGACGACGACAAACTAATGCTAGTATGACATTTTTTTATGTTTGTTGGATGGGTAAATCAATAAAAGTATTTCACTGCTTACATTACTGGTTTCTATATGAATTTTGTTACTTTCATATTTATTATGTTAAGCATTGGCTATGCTAGCATGTTCTGTATAATTTCTGTACAAAATAATTATGGGATATTGCCCATTATTTTCATTGGAAAAATGGGGATTGTCGGTTGATTACTATTGACTAGATACCACTTCCCACGAGTGAATTAATAATAAAAGTCGTGCATCTGCATTATATGGAGACATTTTTTCTTTTGGTTCGTTTATGAGATATTTGGTATGTTAGATTCAACAGCTTTAGATAGAATAGAAAAAAAGTTTAAACTTTATGTTATCCGGAGAGAGAGTGTCATCTCTTGCTTCAGACAGATTGTTATAGGCAACTAAGGTGCATGAACTTCAACTATATTACAATAAGATATGCATGGTTAATATTTTTCTAATGAAATTTCTCCTTTGAAACATTAAATTAAAAACTCGTGGTTAGACTTAGTTCTTATTCTAATTTAACTTGCTTGCATGAATTGAAATTTGGTAGTAGTCGTCGATTATACATACGCCAATGAATTCTTTCTCAAACTACATGCTTGTTTACATTCTAAAAGCTGGCCATACTTGAAGTCGTTACCTTAATTTCAAGAAGGATGATGCCATATACGTTGAATAAATTGGTGCATAACTGTATTCCCTTTAACAAAAAAAAAATATTTGTATTCAAATGTGTTTAAGACTTTATATCGCAACTTATTTGTGCAAAATACCGTATAGACTTTCAACATACCGAAATCAATATATGCGATGAAAATATGCATAAATTACAATTTACTTAAATATAGAAATTAAAAGGAGATGAAATTAAGCGAGGTGTGCAAATGCAAATCTCGTTAAGATAGATTTTGTCTCTGCACTGGTGCTAATAGAATCAAATGGACGTTTATCTTTTAAGATACAACACTTTTACCAAAATTATATAACACAATATTAATTATTTTCGGGCAAACGAAGTGTTGACAATATTTTTCACGAACGAAATAAACACGAATAAAAATTGTTCGAACGGAATTTTAGTTCTACAAAATAAAAAGAATAGAAGTCTTGAAGAGGAGAGATTTAGAAATCAATTTTTACTTAAATTGACTTGGTGTAGCAAATATGGAATTAGTGGTTCCTATTTATAGATTTTTAAGTGTCTTTCGGAATTGTTATATCTTTTGATATAAATTAATATGGATCATTAGATCCTATTTTCAAATTTAATGGTTTATATCGCACCTTATCAAAAGGTCATTGACTTTTCATGATAATGTACTTTTTTGAACTCACATTCAATATGAAACAATGTAACTCTTTGATATTCAAATTAAACCACACGATCCACCACTTGTGCTAGCCCTCGTCAATTCCTTTGAGTTTCATTCTTGCAAACGTACTCCCCATACATGATACTTAATGCGATAGCTACAACATTGTACAAGTCGATACGTACAACGTCTAGTATACATTGCATTAGGATCGGTAGCTTTCGATTTGAAGTTTTCTTAGTAAGAATTTATCGAATTCATACGTCTAATCAGTAAATGCAACGTTTTGAGTTGTCAACCATTATTATAAGGCTTGCAATAGACTAACCAAGTTCTCTATCATATACATCGTTTTGGTCCTGAAATTCATTGGGTCTCCAAGCTAGAGAATTCTAAGAAAAATTCTCATAGAACTAGTCAAGTTCTCACTCACATAGGTGATGTTCTATAGAGAATACACTACAATACTCCATTTGTACTGTTTGCAATATATAATCATCATTAAAAGCATAGTTTATCCTAACCAATTTTTGGCAGGCAACACTTATTTGTATCATAGAAATGGGGAGGAGCTAAAATTTCGAAGTGCTTCTCATCGAGTCTATCATAATTAGTTTTCCTATTTGACCTAGTCCGTGTGATCGACAGTCGCCAGTTAGTTTTTCATTAAGTAGACCTATTAAGCTTTAAATTTATTTACCTAGATGCGCAGTCAGTTCACTCTCTAGATAACTCATTTGTAAATAGATTTGATAGTTACTCTTTGTCTTAACAAACTTAATCGATATTGTCAAGTCCAAGAATGCATACTAACTTTAATTGGTAATATTATGCAAATAACAATCACACACCCACAATTCTAGATAGGACTCAACTTAGTGACATAATGTCAATCTAACTATACACAATTCGATCATATCGTTAATTATGTTTATCTATGGAATAAATAATTTTATTCCATCTCTAGTGCAACATATAAATGGCTAAAAATGTCCATGTCTCATGAAAGTCCATGCACTTTCATATTTAGGACTGTCATTTAGGGTTCGTTATCTTTGCATAACATTCTTGTACGTACAAAGGCTTTTAAGCTTTCCATCTTCATAAAAAATTTCTATGACTCATAAGGTAATGCATTAATATTGTGACTTTTAGACAATCACTATAAAGTCTTGGATAGATTTAAACTTATGTTGAGAATGAACAGTTTTGACCACCACAATTCCTAGGTCGACCCAAATTTAATATTTTATCAACTCTTTTCACATTCATCATTTATGTAGAGGTATTTCTCAACCTCATAGTATTTAAACACGCTTTCATTGTACAATCATTACTAATATGATATATAATATATCTATTTTGCGCAAATACCATCTCACATAATTTAATCAAAATTAAGTGAGGCTATTTATCAAATAAAACCATTATCCATTTCGTTTTATCCTTTGAGCGGGATGACAATAGTACATGAAAGTCGTGCACTTTCATATCAAATGTTGGCAAATGTTCTTTTCCAATAGTTTTTTCCCAGTTGTCTTATTTCTTGTACATAAATATGATTATTTCTCAATTATAGTCTCCTTTAGCAAAAAAGAACAATTTTTTTTTTTTTTTTAAATTCAACGATCTGTCCTGGATATATCGCATAAACATATAATAGGAGAAATCAAAAACAATTAGACATTTAACAATTTTCATATATAATGCAAATATGCACTTATCTTTTCCCATGTAAATTCAATTAACACAAATAGAATTTCATAATAAACTCATTGTTTCATACATCTTTCATGTTAGAAACTGCATGTGAACAAAATATATCATGGTCTAATAATTTAATGCAATCATATATTTTAGTATCGGTTTGACACCCACTAATTTATTTTATGATTTGCGACAAGACCATTTTCAACCACACATTCACACGATAGATATTCTACACGTATATTAAAAAAATTTCCCTACTTTCTAACCATGTATTTTCCTAAAAATCACTATTCAAAATTTTGTTTTTACAATAATGATTGTCAAACAAGCTTTTAATCATACTATAAGTGTAATATGCGAATATGATTACTGAAATAAATTCGTGGTACTTTTAAAATTTGATTGGTCAAACCCCCAAATTTTCACTTTGAATTTTCAACAATTGCATATTTCCACAATGACCTTTTGAATGTTAAAGACAAATATGCATTTAAGTAAACAATACAATTAAAAAATATTGTTTTGTTTAAAAGACAATACTAACATTTTAGTTAACAAGTAAAAATCAAACAAATCTCACTTAAAATTACAAAATCAGCTAACTTTTCTTATTTGTTTATTCCAACATAGATAAAAACTATCTCATTTTATATCTGCTTCAACCTCAAAATTTCACAAATTGATCAAACGCTAAACAATAACTTTTTTTTATATCTCACTTCGAATCAGAAAGTATATGTATATATGTTTAATTTTGTTTTCTTTAAATTAGTATACACTTTTAATCGATAAATCTTATTTCAATATAGACTAACATGTAGATAGATTTTACAAATCTACATTTAATTAAGCATAAATAAGAAAAAAATTCATCTACATATATATTAATGGCAATGATTACGGTCAGTCTTAACGGCTAGCTGTTAAACAACCTTAGGCAACCGGTTGTTGGGTCGATTTTGGAACTATTTTTTTCTTATACTTAAAAATTTTGTTTCGTCATGCAAATATGGTTGTAATCTCAGTTTGTTACTTTGGTGATTTCGAATTGGATGAAAAAGATTGATGGATATGGAAATAGACGAGTGATATACGTGGGGGTATTCCATTTTTCATAACATCGAGTACATCATATGAGGAAATGTACCATGATTCACAAAACTGGTTGAAAGTCGATTCCTCTCAATACAATATGGAACTGAGATTTCAATTCAATGAGCATTCATCTATTCTGATTCCACCTATGAAGATTACTTTTGATGTTGAAGTGAATTATCTAGTTGAATAGAATAAAATGCACACGACTCCACTTTGTGTGACTTTAGCGAGGAAGAACGTCATCGAAGGTGACACGAAAATTCGGATAGAGGGGATCATAATGCCATGATTTTAGGGACACCGTGAAGATAGCTCGTAAAGATAATGTAGTTATTCTTGAGACAGTTGTACTTCATCGTGATCTTGATTTTACGCACAGGATTCCATCGGTAATTCACGACAACGAGAATGAAAATGAATTTACAAATGAGGATTTGATTGCTTTATCCCATCAGAGAGAGATAATGTACAAGTATTAGGACCCAATGATGATCTACTAACCTTCAGACAACATTGAAACGTTCGTTGAGAGCACGGAGTGGTCATGAGTTACCAAAATGCCTGGAAGAACAAAGAAAGCGCGTTGAAAGATTTAATGGGCTCGACCAAGGACCATAACATGAGGACAACTAATCTTGACTCGGCAATTTTTTTTATGGAGGGCGAATATTGCTTTAAGTTTTCTTCATGGCTCTTGGGTAATAATGTATTCGGGGATTTCAAAATATGATGAAACCCTTAATTCTAGTCGATGGTACAACTGTGAAAACTAGATACGATGGCAATTGATCATTCCTACATGTCAAGATACCAACATCAAAATTTACCCTCTTGCATTCAGCATAATTGATAGCAAGAATGATCTGTCGATGTGTTGGTTCTTCACAAAGCTGAGGAAAGTAATCGAGAAAATTGAGGACATTGCCTTTATAACTAATCAGGGATCGTCTATAATAAATAGTATCGTAGAAGTTTTTCCTGAGATACATCATGGGTATTGTATGTATCATATACAAGGCAACCTGAAGACTAAGTATCGAGGCAAAGACCGAGTTTCATTGTTCATGAGAGTGGTCGAAACTTACAGTGTTGAAGAGTGTAATAAATTTATGGTGAAAATAGGAAGTAAACAATTCTAGGCATGGGAGTATCTAAGAAAAATGGAAATTGAACATTGGGCGCGGACACATTTTTTTAGGACGACGATACAACATGATGATATCAAACAATGCAGATTCTATCAATACATTATTCAAGAATGATCGAGAGTTACCAATCCTCGCAATGATTGAGAACATTCGTAACAAGATGCAGTAGTGGTTTCACGATCGATGTGCGAACTCACAGAGTTGCACGAACGTGTTAGCACTGGTTCAAGATGATAAACTCTTCAAGGCTGCAGAGGTTGCAAGGAGTTGAATGTGAAACCACTGGATGAGTTAGGTTTTTTCGTGAAATGTGTATATAATATTGCATACATGGTGGACTTGACTGATAACACTTGCACTTGTAGTCGATTTCAGTTGGAGAGTTTTCCATATGAGCATGCAGTCGCAGTGGCAATGTATAGAGGCTTTGTATCGAGAACCTTATACTTTCCTTATTATACTACTAATTATTGAAAAGCAACGTATGCTGAGACTATATTTCCTCTACCGAATGAAGTCGACTGAAAAGTTCCCAATTATATTCTCCCCCTTAATAGTTTGTTGCCACCTGAAGTTGAATCGTATGGTATGGACGTCCACATACATCTTAAACACTATCTACCAGAGAGTTTCCTCATCCGCATAGGTGCGACAGGTACAGAGTAACAGGGCATACTCACCAATTTTGTACAAGTCACATTACCCTAAATGATAATTAGACGGATGTGTAATGGTATTGTAGTTAAATGAACAATATTTACATTTTTTTGGTTAAAGGAGGGCGGTGTCTACGAGATTTTATTAATATGTCCTTACTTGTGATGGGAAAATATTGTGGTTACATGAGGAAATAATGAAAGCAGTAAATGAGAAAGTACTACTTCCCTTACAATCAAAATAAATGATAGTGGACAAAAATAAGAATAAAGAATAAAAAAGATCATATTCTAATGCTAGGCAGTCCATGTCTATCAATCTGTATTGTGTTCTAATATGTCGTGGTAGGTCAACTACTTTATATATCTGATATCGCCGATGATCCCAACCCTCTGTAGCAAGAGCATCTGCAACCCGATTCCACTCTTTGTAGATGTGGAAAATTATGTCTCTATCAAATGATATAATGTCTATGGTCTGTCTGAGTATGCCCTGAATAGCCTATGGTACTACTCCTCTAGTGATGCAATGAATAGCCACTCCAAATCTGACTCAATCTAAATATCTAAGAAATCGAGTCCTCTAGCTAGTAAAATCCCATCTAGAATAGCCATGAGCTCTGCCTCTAATATCATGCATGATCTATACGAAGCTGAGAAAGCCCTAATACATTGACCTGCGTGATCTTTGATGATACCTTCCGAGCTCGCAAAATCACCCTGACTGATTCATCAGTATTGATCTTGACATATCCGAACGATAGAGTGCGCCATCAAACCAGAATAGGGAGAGATGAGGAAGGGGGTCCAAAGTAATACCAAAGATGGGTGCAAGTGTCAAACCCCCTCGCTAATGTACAACTAGAAAAATCTTCCCTTATGAAGAAATCAGATCATGCGATTAAACCCTCCAAATGATACGTCTGGCCTCTATGCGGATCTCCTATGCTTTGCATCATTTCTCTCGTTCCATAAGAACCAGAAAATCAATAGAGGAATAAAGATGAGAATGTGACCGGTCCGTGCAAATTGTCCATAATACCTCCACATTAGAAATCTCATCATTTCTCTCGGTCCAAAGAAGCTAAAATATCAGTAGAGGAATAATAGTATGAATGTGTTCACATCGAACATACTGTCCAGAATATCGCCATCTCTGGAACCCTTGTCTGACTCCCTCTCCTAAAATCATAAAAATTCAAAAAATATCCCCAAAATGCTGCCATACCTGTTCGAAAATGCTACTATCAGTGAAAATGTGACGGATAGTCTCAGTCTCAGAACAACACTAGCAACGAGAAGCCAATTGGCATCCAATCCTCCCCCGAATAACCACATCTACTAGAATGATGTCCCGTCATAGTCTCCAACAGAAGAATGAGACAGTAACTAGCAAAATGGAGCTCTATAGTAACTGATACTAATCCTTACACCGACGTCTCGTACGTACGAGCTGCCATGCGGACTTGGTAGTGAAGCTACCATCCGATGTATCCCATCAAACAATGCGATCTGGGAAATTTGCACATAAAGGTATATCCCTATATGTATCACCATAAGATGAAAGATAACTTGTAATGAATGTCCTATATCCTACCCAGCGTCATCAAAAAAATCTTGCACCCTCGCAAATGTGTAATGTCGGTGTGGGAATAGGGATGTCAATATAGTCTCACCCATCCAACAATCATACCAAAAGAATATCTGACATGCCCCCAAGGTGCCATGCAATGTGTAGCTCTGTTTGAAGCCCAACTAATTTCAACCTCTTCTAGGTAGAAGATGCTAATTTGAACAATATTTACAATATTTACCGGTCACAATTGAATTCATACAAATCGCACGCTAACTTATTCCTCCAATTTTGTATCCTGTATTGAATGATTCCATCAACCTTATGTGCTATACTAAAAAAATTCAATATACTTTATTGTGAACATGCCACAATTGCCTCTACAATTAAAAAAATAATGTGTTAGTTTGGTATCGTGTAACTAAAAACTAAGTTTTCAAATTAAAAAATTATAAATACTTACGATTTTGACTATCTTGCAATCGTCATGTCCGGCACGATGGCTAATTTGTCCTGCACAATCACCCTACGTCGTCTAACCATCAAAGGAACAATCACGGTCACCAACTCTAGTTTAAGCTCGAGTTAATCCTGCGTCAAACAAAAATGATTGGAGTTGTACACATAATGGAATCAGCAAAGACGATCTCCATGGCAAAGTAGTAATGAATCGCGATTACTGGAATATACATATGCGTTCAATCATCCCAAGACTTTACTCTTACATTCGGTTTTATCTCTATGACCTTCTCGAGCATCTTTATGACCCACCGCGTACTTTACTAAAATCATAAAATACTTACCCGGGAATAATTCTTCTCCACTCCGTCTCAAACATTTTCCACCGGCATGGTTCTCATCCTGGAAGAGATTGGGGTACGTGTCGTCAACGAATATCCTTTTCTTCACCTCAACCGTGAAAGGAGAAATGACTATTATGACGACAATCTCGGCCTCTTGCCAACCACCTGCTCCGACACGTCAACATTACGCTTCTTACCCTCTGTCATGACCGACGTCCTTTCCTCATCTGGCACTCTTTCTGTCCCCAGGATCTCCACCTCCTCCATCATCAGGGTCACCATCGATCTCCGTCATCCTCTCATCACTCTCTCTGTCACCCTGTCTATCTCCACCTCGTCCATCGTAATATCACCTCAAACCTTTGCGGCCTCATCCTGAAGGTTTGCTAAATGGTCTCGTAGCACTCCAACATCATGGGATAAATCTGCTACCTCGCCTCTCAACTCTCGTTACAATGCTCTTACCTCATCTCCCAACTCCGCTAGTACCGCGCCCACATCCTTTCTCAACTCTCATCATAACGCGCCTACCTCTTCTCTGATAAATTTAGTCAAGAGACATAGATCATCGAAGTAATGACTCTGACTATGCATATGAGATTCATGGGAGAGGTGTCTGGATGGACGAGAAGGAGATTTCATCGACGAAGGGGATATCCAAGGCGAAGGTAATCATCGATCAACTCGACCACGCTCCTACACAAATAACAACATTAAAAAATATTAACTTAATTAAAATATGCCAACTTATACAAAACGGTAATCAACAAATTATATTCAAATAACATACCCAGTCTCAGTCCATGTTGAAATCGAATATCTGGTCGTCTTGAGTATGCGGAACGGCTAATTCACTCACAAAACCTCAACCCTCCTCATTTGTTGACGATGTTAACTCAGTTAGGACTTCAAACTGACATATTGACATTTAAACTAGTTAATGATCCAGTGCTGAAATTTTGAAACGACATACAATATAAATTGCAAATGTATAATACTCACATGAGGGCCGTCGATGAGAGATGATAACTGTCTGTCGATGGACAACCATCTGCTCGGGATGCTCACCATGATACATCTGAGGGCAGCATGTCTCTCCTCTCCTCGTAAACCGGGTACCCAGAGGGTGACATCTCATATGCCCAGATCTGCAACACATACAATTATTATATATAAATTAAATGTAAAAATATTCTAATGTTGATTATGTTTTGTACTACCAATGGCAATCCATAAGTATTGTACTTATGCAATAACCTCTTCGGCTTCGAGTGTGATATGATGAAAACGTGTATGTTGTACTCAAAAAATCTTCAGCCCCATGGATAGTTATTCAAGGCACTGATGTCGTCAACAATTTTCAAATGGAAAAGGTCTATTGTAGTCCTCTTGTGATCTCAGCAAGCTCTCAAGGATATAGACCAGTCCTAATTTCAATCTATCCAACATCTTGTCGCATTCCCTCCATGATTGTGCCAATCAACTACAGTAGAAGTACCGTCCCTAGTCCCTGAAAATACACGTCGTGCAACATATTACTTCATTGAGTACAGTCAATAGCTGCTTCGTCGCCCGTAATCTTTAGTCTGGTCATCAGGGCAAACTCAAACATAGAGAAAGTAGCGACCTTGCCCTCGAGATCGAAGTGGAGGGCAACGCCGTCGACTGGCCTAAGCAGACGACACAGTAATGCATCAATTATCTGTCCAGAGTACTGCACCTCTCTAAATCGATACAGGGGCCATAGAAAGGACTAGTGTAGCATATCTCTGTGCTGATC
>CAIGRB010003866.1:27414-39748 GCA_903798255.1 Fraxinus quadrangulata | reverse complement strand
TCATTCACACAAGAAGTTTTCACCACTTCTTCGTCCTTATCATCTACTTCATTAACACGGGCAGGTAGAATCACTACCTCATCCTCAATCAACTCATTCACATTGTTGTTTTTAAAGTACTTGTCTATATCGCCTGCTTGACTTTGAGTCAACAAAAGTTTATTTCATTTCCTTTTTCTCTTCATAGCTCCAGACTCATATTTAGGAGGCATTGTGTATGAGTCTATATCTAATACACAATCATTAGCCTAAAAAATAATTACAAAAAATCTCAATCATCTCACAATGAACATTCATATAAGCCGACAAGGCCACAATTATATAAGCCGACCATGCCACAATATATTCAATATTAAGTAAGGGCAAGCCATTGCTTACTTGAGATGTAGAAAATCAACGACAATTATGGAATCACGCTCTATTCCACTATCGCATCTCACAAGCCTGAAATCAAAAGTTCACATGGTCATAAAGTGCTCTTTTATTGTTTGGCTTAAGTACAAGTGCATATCTAAAATCTGCAAGCTAGGAGAATTCAAATATATGCGTGATTGTCATATGTATATTAACCTAAATAAGTCAGACAAGAATCTTCCATAATTTTCCCCTAAAAAGTAAATAACGGTTAATTATATATATATTCAACAGTAGAAAAAGTTGAACATGGATGAGCTGAACATGGATGAGTTGCCATTTTAAAATTGACCATCAACAGACCATCACTTAAGTTTTACTTGGTGGTAATTTAGGACGCAACCTTCATAGAAATAAAAAAGTTGCCATTTTAAAATTGACTGTAGCTGAACATGGATGAGTATCTTTCTTCTCAAGTTCTTGGAATCATAATCACACAATGAGATTCATTTTCTGTTTGTTTACTACGAGGCCATTGGCAGTAGAATAGTTAACAAAAAATTAGTTTGTTTGGAATTAACTCTGTCAATGTCCTAAAAGACTCGTATAAAGTTATAGGAGACTATCTGATTTCAAATTTATTATGGGTACATGTAGTTAGGTATGCAATATGCTTATGCAATTTGACACAGTTTTGTAGTCTTGAGAGTTGAGATTTGATTTGCTTATTGATTCAACATTAGAACGATGCAAATTACCTGCCTGAAAGCTCTTATAGCCATCTTGCATTGTTGGTTTAATGAAAATCAACACCCTTCTGTAGTTAGTCCTACCTTGAAGAAATACTTCACTTTAACATGTGTGTTTTTTAAACATAGTAATGGAAGTATTCAGTTGTACATGAAAATAATTTGGGCCCAATTAAAATGCCTTTCTCTAGATTTGGTAAGCTAGTTTGCAATAATGATTATTAATGTTCTGCAAGAATTTGAACACTTGATCCAATTGTCACTGCCCAGTGCCCATTTTTCTCTCATTCTGTATCAAGTGACCTACTAATTTTAACTTTTTTTCAACCTCAAAATCTTGGCAGCCTCTGGCTCCAAGTCTCAACGCTTCTGGCTGCACAGCTACACTCAACTCAAGTCTCTCAACGACAAGTCACAACACTTGCCTGCAGCCTGCGGCTGCACTCAAGCCTGAAATTTGAAAATTTGAAACTGAAAGTGAAATAAAAAATCAGACGGATTGAAAGTCTGAAAGTGAAACAAATCAAACAATACAGAATCAAAAAAGAAGAGAGAGAGAGAGAGGACTGATTGAGGTCACGAATAGAGGGCCAGAGTCCGAACTTAGGTGGACGGCGTCGGGGCATCGGTCGGAGACTTAGAGTTCCCCGTAATCGCGTTATTGGTACTGTGGATGTGGGAGAGAAATTGATTGAAACGTGAAATTGAAATGAAATGGGTAGGGTTTGGGTTATGAATTGAATTGGGTTATGAAAATAAAAAATATTTGGGCCAAAAAATATTTGGGCCCTCAGTGTTGGGCTGTCTACTTCAAAGGAAAAAAAATTGTTGGGCCGGCCAGTTGGGCCAAACTTGAAATAAAAAAAAAAATTGGGGGCCAAAAATTGAGGCCCCCTCTACTTTTGGGCCCGAGCCGTGGGCCTTACTTGCCTCGGCCCAAAACCGAGCCTGATTATTACCACTACATTATTTATTTACCACTCCTCATTTTAAATACACAACAATTAAAATAAAATTTTAATAAATACACCACGATAAATTTACAAATATACCCTTAACTCAATTCAAAATAAAGAAGAAAAGAAAATATAAAACTGGTGGGTTTTTTAGATTGACTCAGAGAGAGAGAGAGAGAGAGAGAAGTGAAGATGAAAATGGAAGATTTTTGCTCCCCAATTTAAAAATATAAATTGGTTGTTATCCCCATCGTATCATCAATCTCTGGAATGTTGATACTTGGTTTCTCCTTACTGTGTAGAAGGAAAAGCGGTACGCAAACATTGCCACCCATTGAATTAAGTTCACTAGTTTTGCACTGCTAAATTTTTCAAGTTGTTTATTAACTGCTAAATTTCTTAAAATTGGGTATCGGGAGAAGTGAAGATGAAAATGGCATGGAGAAAAAAATTGTGTTAGTTTTGAGTGTCCATTTTGAGATTGTTGAAAATGTATTCTTTTTGACATTATGAAAATACCTAAAACGAGTTTTAAAAATTTTGGCTTAATTATAACTAAAATTTTCTTTGTAAATTCTTAACTTGTTTTCAAAAACGTTTTTCGAAAAAAAGAAAGAGAATACGTTTTCACTATTTTAAAATATCGAAAATGGAAAACGGTTTGAAAATTGTGAAGAGAACATGCTAAGATTTTGCAAAGAGAACTCAATCTAAGTAATTTGAAGTAAATAAGAAAATTACTTGCGGTGAAGTTACAAAAATTGGTAGGGGAATATAATTACCTCCCGTACATAATTCCTAAAGTACCCCTGTCCCTATTTAAACTGAACTCCATTAAGACCAGCCTGCTAAAAATTAGGGTTTCTTCCTACGCTTCCACTGCTTTAGTCGACTGCTGGTTCCAAATCAAATCAATACCTTTTGAGGTAACTACTTGTTTCTTTTTCCCTGTTTTGCTTTAAGTTTCAGCTGAGTTAAATCTGAATCAATAAATTATGGAAAAAGACCAAAATTGGGTTTATATCCAACTTACTTGTATTTGTTACTGTTTGATGTATAAAGTAATTAGAAATCGATCGAAATTGTGTTATATTTCGATTCAAAACTTAGTTGCTTGACATCTGATTGGAAATCGCTTTTTTTTTTTTGTGGTAACTTAGTAGATTGGATACTTGGGCCGCCATCTCTGCTAATCAGTTTATTCATCATTACTAGTGGGAAAAGAAGCATCAATCTTACGTTGAAATCTGGAATTATTAATACTCATCCAACAGAATAAAACATTCACATATTCGAGTAATGTAGATTTGTTGAAAAATATTTTAGAATTTTTATAATTGTAATAGAACATCCATATATAAACTTTCTTAGTTGATTTGGATGTTTTAGATATCTCTCTGTTAATCATTGCTGACATGTCTATACCCAATTTTTGGCATAACAATAAATTTGAGCCTTGAGGTTGTCTCAAAAGGTCAATTTTGTTAAGGTTAGTCATCCAAACCTTTGTATTTTGATTATTGTTTTTAATAAGTGACAAGGGTTTTTACTCTTAACACTCCCCAGCGATATGGGAGCTTGTTTTAAGTGTTAGACAAATCAGTTTCTTTTTTGTGCTTTTTGGGCTCAAGATTTGGCAACCTTATTAAGTACCATCATTAATTTCTAGCAAAGTGAAATCTTACACTAAACAACCAATTGCATTCATCATTTCAAATGGGAGAAGAATGATGAACCATTTAAAGGTTTAATAATTGTTGTTTAGTCGCCTATTAACTTGCAGGTAATTCTAGTAGCACTTCACCATTTTTATCAATGTTTGCACAAAAGAAACAGAAGAGTCTTCTGATATTCATTTCATATATGAAAACTCGTGTGATACAATACCAGCTATATAAATAGACTGACTAACCAAAAATAGTTACATGGCAGCTCAACATTAACTAACTAACTATGATTGCTTTATTACTAACTAACTAATAGAATCATTAATAGAATTAGTTAACAGAATAGCTAGATGATCTAATACGTCCCCTCAAGATGGACTATGGATATCTTTGACAGCCAGCTTGGATAAGACAGTAAACAATGAAGAAGAAGGAAGAGATTTGGTAAATGCATCTGCAAATTGATGTTGAGACCAGATAGGCATGAGCTTAATAAACCTTTGAGTAACTTTGTCTCGAATGAAATGACAATCAATTTCGATATGTTTGGTTCGCTCATGCAAAATGGGATTGGATGCCATGTGAATTGCTGTTTGGTTGTCGCAGAACAAAAGTGCTGGGGATGACACTTCTATTTGAAAATCTTTCAGTAGCTGGTGCAACCAAACTAGTTCAGAAGTCGTGGAAGCTAATGCTCCTCAGTCTGCTTCTGCTGAGGGACGAGAAATGGTGGTCTGCTTCTTTGCTTTCCATGGTACAAGGGAATCACCTAAGAATATGCAGAAACCAGTCACAGATTTCCTGGTGTCTGGACATGTGCCCCAATCAGCATTGAAAAGGCCTTTAAATGTGAAGAGGATGAGGAGGAAAAGAACAAACCCTATCCAAGACTGGATTTAATATAGCGCAGGAGATGATGCACATCTTTCAAATGAGGCGTACGAGGTTGAGCCAAAAATTGGTTGAGTTTGTGGACAACAAAAGTGATGTCTGGTCGGGATAAAGTAAGGTAAAGTATACGCCCAACTATTCGTCTATATTGAGAAATGTCAACTAGAACTTCACCTTCATGTGCATTTAATTGAACTTTAGGATCCATGGGGACAGATGTGGGCTTGCAAGCTAGATATCCTGTGTTTCCAAGGAGCTGGAGAGCATAATGCCTCTGAGATAATACAATGCCTTTGGCTGATTGCGCGATTTCAAGGCCAAGGAAGTACTTAAGATGCCCCAAATCCTTGAGTTTGAATTGTGTGGAGAAAAGCCTTTAAAGAATGTATTATTGGACCAGTAATTATTATGTCATCCACATAGACTAATAAAGCAACAAATGAAGCACCAAATCCTTTGGTAAATAAGGAGTAATCTGCCTTGGATTGAACAAAGCCAAACTGAACAAGAGCCTGAGAGAACTTGGAGTACCATTGTCTCGAAGCTTGCTTGAGACCATATATTGATTTGTGAAGTTTACAAACCATTTTCCCTTTCTGCGTTTGAGATTCCTTGTGCACATTATAAATAAGTGGAAGATCCATTTATACTTATTCAAATAAATCACCATTAAGTAAGGCATTGTTTACTAGTGCCAAATGCCATTTGTGACTTGAGCAAGTGTTAACAGAACTTTAACTATAACAAGTTTTGCTACAGGTGAAAAAGTCTCGTTGTAGTCCAATCCTTCTTGTTGTGTATATCCTTTAGCAACTAGGCGTGCTTTGTGTCTTTCAATGGTACGATCTGATTTGTATTTGATTTTGTAAATCCATCTTCAACTAATAGAATGTTTCCCGGTGGGCAATGAAGTGACTGACTAAGTTTTATTGGATTCCATAGCATTTAATTTAGCTGTCATGGCAGCCCTGCATTGTGGAAATTTCACAGCTTGATGATAATATTGAGGTTCAAATTGGGATGAAAGATTTAAGATGAAGTTTCTGTGATTATGAGATAAGGAATTATAGGATAAGTGTTTAAATATAGGATATGCACTGGTGCATGGAGGAGTTTTCGGATTAGAATATTTTTGGTATAAGAGATTGCAATGGAATTCTCTTAGATAGGAAGGAGGTTTCAGAGTTCTAATAGACCTTCTTAGGTTAGTTTTATCTGGAAAAGAATTGGAATGTGGTGGATCAACATCTGAATATCATGGGAAGCAGCTGGAATATCTGTCTGTGTTATAGGATGATTGGAAGGTAGAGACTAAGTGATTGAAGAATTTTCAAGTGAAGGAATCGATAAGACAAGATCAGGGAAATGATCAATTTAACTCATCTGAGGAAATAACATAATGAAATGGAAAGATTTCTTCATGAAATAGGACATCTCTGGATATAAAGATTTGTTTTGATGCAATATCATACAATCTGTAACCTTTCATGCCTGGTGGATAACCAAGAAGCACACAAACTCTGGATCTTGGTTGTAATTTGGTTCTATGAGCATTAAGTGTTGATGCAAATGCTAGACACCCCTGAAATTAGAGTAGTCTGTTGAGTGTTTATGTAGAATTTCATACGGAGTATTATGTTTGAGCAAAGGAGAGGCTGTTCTATTGATAAAGTAGGCTGCAGTAAGGACACATTCACTCCTAAATTGAATTGGAACTCTTGATTGAAAGTAGTGCTCGTGCAACATTGAGGAGATGTTGATGTTTCCTTTCTACTACTGAATTTTGTTGTGGTCTCTCAACACATGAAAATTGATGTAACATGAGTATACTATTGAAGAATTCAGTAAAGTTTAGCTCAAGTGCATTATCAGATCTGAAAACCTCGATTCTTTTATTACATCAGACTTTTGCTTTAACATATAAATCCATGTAAAGCGAGTGCAGTCATCCACTAAGGTGAGAAAATAATTGTGACCAGCTTGAGAAGGAACATGATAAGGTGGGAAACATTACAATGAACCATGTCAAATGGAAACTGAGACATATGGTTGTGAGAATCAAAAGATAATCGTCTTTGTTTTGCAAGGGGACAAATGTAACAAGGATCAACTTTATTCAATCTAGATACATCACAATTCAAACGGTGTTTTAGAGTATCTAAACGTCTGAAAGATGGATGACCAAGCCTGCTATGCCATATATGAGCTGAAACGGTATTTACATATGTCCAGTGACAGAATTCAGATTGTTTTTATCTAGAACGTAGAGGTCTTTAACCTTATCACCCTTGCTAATCATCTTCTTGGTGCTGTGTTCCTGGATAGTGAAGCAATTAGGAAGAAAGTTGACTGTGAGATTTGTTCCACAAGTGAGTGCACTCACAGATATCAAGTTAAACTTGAATTGAGGAACATACAGAGCATCCTTAAGAACAAGCATAGAACTCAGTCTAATATCACCACAGAAGTTCACTGGGATTTGAGTATGATTTGGTAATGTAACCTTGAAATTTTGAATAGGTTTCATAGAAATGAAAGCATCTGCAGACGAACATATATGCCTTGTAGCACTGGAATCAACTATCCAATATTGAGTAGATGAAAAGATAGGACTCAATGAAATTGAGAAGTAAATACATGAGAAGTGGTTGGATCATCAGTAGTTTTGACAGAAGTAGTCAAACTATTGTATAGCATAGACATGAGTTGTTGGTATTGGTTGGAATTGAGATTTTGAACAAAGTTTCCAATATCATTTTGTTCATTCTGATTTGACACCTGATTAACAACAATGTTGTTGCTGTAGGCTGAGTTATCTCTGTTTCTAACTTTGTAACCGGGAGGGTAGCCATGAATCTTATAGCATTTATCAACCGTATGGCCATGAAAGTTGCAATGGGTGCAGAAAGGTCTCTCTTTCTTCTGACCTTTGTAACCTCCATTGTTATAGTTATTTTGATTATCAGCTTTACTATAGTTCCCAAAATTAGGAATTCTAGTACGTTTAGCAGTATCTGATTTAGCAGCAACCACCATACCTCCAACCGGATCTGAGTTACAACCAACTTGGCTAGTGATCTTCCTCTGATGTTCTTCTTCAGAGATTAAAGCAAATACTTTATTTATAGATGGTAATGGCTCCATGAGAAGTAATTGTCCTCGAACTTGTGAATAAGAATCATTTAATCCCATAAGAAAGGACATCACATATTCCATCTGATAATGAGAACTGAAATTCTTCACACCACCACAAGTGCATTGGCCACAAGAACATACCGGCCTATAATTGCTTAATTCTTCCCATATAGTTTTCAGTTTTGTTAAGTATATGCTAACAGAATTTTGATCTTGAGCTAAACTCATCAATTCATGTTTTAGCCGGAAGATTCTAGATTTATTTTTTTGCTGGAAACGTTCCTTAAGATCAAGCCATATTTCATGTGCTGATTCAACATATGTAATGCCGACAGAAATTTCCTTAGAAACAAAATTCAATGTCCATGAAATAAGTATATTGTTATTTCGAGTTATGCTACATGTACAAAGTTATGTTACAAAGTTGGTTGACAAAATAACATGTACACCAATTATTTTAAAAATATATCTCTAAATCATTTGAAATCAACGGTCTGGATTTTGCCAACACACTTTGTAACCCAACTTTTGTAACTCAACTTTGTACAAATAGCTTTATTGTTGTTATTTCTAGTCCAAGAGTTGGAGAGATCTAGATCATTACCTTCAGGCTTTTCAATTGAACCATCGACAAAACCAAGCTTGTTTTTCATTGACAATGCGACCAGCATCGCTCTGCTCTAGGAGGTATAATTTTCTCTGGTGAGAGGCTGAGAAACCAATACCAATCCAGGGCTATCAGAGTGATGAAGGTAATATGGATTCGAAGGTTCGTCTAAGGTGGATTTACTCGAAGATGATCTTGAGTCAGTATTCATGACAACGAAGAGGAAAAGAAAATAACACTCAACGTTTGAATGCAGAAAATGATTGCAGCAGATCAAGCAATTGCTCTAATACCATAACAATGTTTGCACAGAAGAAACAGAAGAGAAGAACTGATATTCATTTCATATACGAAAACTCGTGTGGTACAATACCAGCTATATAAATAGACTGACTAACCAAAAATAGTTACATGACAGCCCAACATTAACTAACTAACGATGACAGCTTTATTACTAACTAACTAACTAATAGAATCATTAACAGAATTAGCTAGATGATCAAATAATTTTATCCGGCCGTTTCTAGTCCTGGGCTTAACATTCTTTTAATTCCTCGTTCTTGTTTGTAATCTACCTTAAATACTTTAAAAATCAGTCTTGGGGACTACAATATCCTCTTTAGTAACTGAAGAATTAGCCTGACTCTGACGGTTAGTTCAGTTGCATTGAATATATTTTATTGATGATGATGGTTAGATAATTTGCGATGTCAAAATTTTCCTTTAATCCAAAGCATGAAATATCATGTATTCCAATTTCCTAAATATATTGTAATTTTCATGCATGTGTTTCTTCATAATATTTGCAGGCATTGTTTTTCTTGCTTTGCCTTCCATTAAAATGGCAGATGGCGAATCTGATAAGAACATTGAGATATGGAAGATCAAGAAATTGATCAAAGCATTGGAAGCCGCTAGAGGCAATGGAACCAGCATGATATCACTTATAATGCCTCCACGAGATCAGATCTCTAGGGTTACCAAAATGCTTGGTGATGAATTTGGAACAGCTTCAAACATCAAAAGTAGGGTGAATCGTCAATCAGTGCTTGGGGCCATTACTTCCGCCCAACAAAGGCTGAAGCTTTACAATAAGGTTCCTCCAAATGGTTTGGTTCTTTACACTGGTACTATCGTTACTGAAGATGGCAAGGAGAAGAAGGTGACAATTGATTTTGAGCCTTTCAAACCCATCAATGCATCATTATACCTTTGTGATAATAAGTTTCACACAGAAGCCTTAAATGAACTATTGGAATCTGATGACAAATTTGGTTTTATAGTCATGGATGGTAATGGCACTCTTTTTGGCACGTTAAGTGGAAATACAAGAGAGGTGCTTCACAAATTTACTGTAGATCTTCCGAAGAAGCATGGTAGAGGAGGACAATCTGCTCTTCGATTTGCACGTCTGAGGATGGAAAAACGACACAACTATGTGAGGAAGACTGCGGAACTAGCCACACAATTCTTCATTAATCCCAATACCAGTCAGCCTAATGTTTCTGGCCTTATACTTGCTGGTTCTGCTGACTTCAAGACCGAATTGAGCCAATCAGATATGTTTGATCCCCGCTTACAGGCCAAGATACTCAATGTTGTTGATGTTTCCTATGGTGGGGAAAATGGTTTCAATCAAGCTATTGAGTTGTCGGCAGAGATTCTATCAAATGTTAAGTTCATACAGGAGAAACGCTTAATTGGCAAGTATTTTGAGGAGATCAGTCAGGATACTGGGAAATATGTATTTGGTGTAGATGACACGCTGAAGGCACTGGAGATGGGTGCTGTTGAAACCCTGATTGTGTGGGAGAATTTAGATATAACTAGATATGTCTTGAAAAATAGTGCCTCTGGTGAGATTGTCATTAAGCACCTAAACAAGGAGCAAGAGTCTGATCAGAGTCAATTTAGGGATGCAACCACTTCTGCAGAGTTGGAGGTTCAGGAGAAATTGCCATTACTCGAGTGGTTTGCCAATGAATACAAGAAATTTGGTTGTACACTTGAATTTGTCACAAACAAGTCACAAGAGGGGTCACAATTTTGCAGGGGATTTGGTGGCATTGGGGGCATTCTTCGTTATCAGCTCGATATAAGATCATTTGATGAACTCTCTGATGATGGAGAAGTCTATGAAGATTCTGACTAGAGAGTTTTGCTCACTAATGAATTGCAGATAAGGTTCTACTCTGCCATCAGGTCAGGTTTTGGATTCAAATGATAATAACTATGTTGTGATAATTTTCTTGATCTTCCGTTGCCTTTTGTATTACTTCATGTTTGCCTCAGTACTCTAATCAAATCTCAATATCTGTTAAATCGTTGGAAATGTTAGGATCCTATGATTTGTTTTGATTTTAATAAACTGAATTACTTGTATTGGATTTGAATTATTTCAATTGGGGCTTTAACTTGGTAAAAGGACTGGGAGTTTTTCATCACCAAATTTGAGCACTGGTTTTAGCTTCCGTACTTACGTTTATGTATTTACACTAGTGACTCAAAAATTCAAGTCGGCTTTTTTGAAGTATCATATTTCTTCCTACAAACCTTTTAACTTCAACCCTAGATAATGGAATAAATTTAAGATTTTTCAAGTACAAATTATTCATTGGAACTGGGTCAAATATTTCTCTTTGGATGGTAAAATTACCCGTGTAAAACTATCTATTTACCCATTTGTTTATGTATTTTTTTCAATGTTTTAAAAGTCGAACTGTCATCGACTTGGAAAAGGGAAAGGGTCAAAGGGTAGAACCGGGTCAAACCAATAATTAAAATAAGTATATTTATTTAAATGATTACCAAATTTTAGATAATAATTATTTATTAATATTTTCAATTTCTTATTTAACACTAAATACAATGTAAATGGAAATAATATAGCCTCAAACTGAAGGTCAGCATAAATTTCCATATCCATTTCAAAACCCTAATACTTTTAACAATCATTGTCGTACTTGTCGCCTCTCTTACTTTGCCCTTGTTTGGCTTCCATTATAATGAAATTTTGAAAATAATATATTTTGAAATAGTAATTTTTGAGATAGTGTAGTTAAAAAGGAAACATTTTTATAATATTATTTATTGTAGAGAAATATATTAAAATTGTTTCATTTGCACATCTTGTTTTTAACCGGTTGGTGTCTCTCTCCACGTACGTTTTACTGAAACGTGTGTATATGAGTGAACAAAGCCCGAGTATATAGGATGGCAACTGGATGGATATTTTGAGAACTGAAAAGGTGAGTTTGAAACTATTTTTTGGTTCAAAAAATCAATTGCTAAAATTGGTAGAATCGTGTTCGAGCCACCGATTCTTGTTTAACCGACCATTTTATCAACTCTTGTACCGATTTTTGAATGTAATGCTTTTAGGCTGCTACTTGACTGGACTATGGATCGGTTTTCGGATTTTTCGGTTGAACCGACATGTCCGATTCGATTTTAACAACATTGATTTTTTTACTTGCGTATCAAGCTCAAGCACATGGTTCCTTTTAAAGTTCAACTTCAGAAATAATCTAGTGTTTGGTATTTTTTTTTTTTTTAAATTGATATTTTTGAGAAGCAGAAAAAGAGTAATTCTCTAATTGCATAGTAATACAAACCAATTTTAACTTTTATGAGCAAAACTAATTTGCCCTTGGTTTGTTGGTAGTTTTTTAATTTTATTAATTTTGAGATTCAATACACATTATTTTTAATTTGAAATAATCACTGTGAATATATTGTCTTAAATAAATATTTATTAATATCATTATTATATAAGTGTAAATAAATTTTACAATATGAGCAATAATAATAATAATAATAATAATAATAATAAATTATGACATCGTTGTAATCAGTGTTGTTTTTAGTAATATCGCACGGGCTAAGTTATTTTGAGGTAATATTAGTGTATTAAATATGTTAAATTATTGTGAATTACATTTTGAATGTTAGATATGAGTAATTTAAATCATCCAA
>CAIGRB010003866.1:0-24370 GCA_903798255.1 Fraxinus quadrangulata | reverse complement strand
ATGTAATGCTGTTGATCAGTCTATAATTAGTTTCCTAACGTGTCCATATATTCATGATAGATATTGAATTGATGAGGCAACAAACAAATTTCCATAATGGAGGGTATTATGGAAACAAAAATTTACTTTGTAAAGTCAATAAAGGTGGCAGATGTTTTTTTTTTTCCTTTTGTCCGGATATAGAACATAATTTGTGAGGAAGATTTGTAAATGATTTTTTTTTTCCTTTTGTCCGAATATGGAACAGTGATCTGTGAGTAAGATTTGCAAATGAATAGTGAACCTGAAAGCGTCTCTTTTAATATAGTAGTGATTATAGGCATGTCAATGGCTGATTATTAAGCATATGACAATTCAAAAATAAAAGTTTACCAAATCCCGCAATCAAGCCCCTGTTTGACAATCATTATTAGAAAAAAATAATTAAACTTGTTGTAACTCTTTGTGTACAACAAGTTTGACACTCCAAGATGTGATAAAATATGTGTCATTAATTGTTTAAAGTGTTATTAAAATCAAATGTATAAAAAAATATCACCTCACAATGATGTAACAAAATTGTTGGAAAAAAAGAATAATATTTTGAATTGTGATTATTTTTAAAAGAATGTGTGGTTAAAATGTAGGAAAAATTTTGAATTTATGTGGAGAATATTTATTGTGTGGTTGTCAAATATGGTATAAATATTCTCTCTAATATGCAATAATGCATTTAAAAAAAAAATATTGGAAGAAGCAGCAGCTGCAGCTTAAACATACTAATGCGTAAATTTCATCCATGGTCAACGAAACTTTCAATTGGGTCGTTGTACTCCAAGTAATCACTACAGGATACCGTAAAAATGAAAATGAAAATGTATAATGAATATTATGATAAAATTAAATTAAAATCAGATAAAATACTTACTTGCCTTGAAGATAGTGCAAAATCAATTCTATTTCTCTTTAATGCTTTACAATGGTAATTGGCATAAAGGTAATAATAACGGTCGGCTCTTATGTTCGTTCTTGTTTCTAGGATTCTTAGAGGAAAGCAATTTTTAAAAAGTAGAATTTTACCTTAGAGGGTAAGTAAGTAAATAAAGCATTTCAAGTGATTTATCCGATAATTGAACCACGAGTTTGGCTTTGTCCTTCATTAGTTTATCAATAAAAAAAATAAAGTGCAAAGAGATGAAGAGGAAATTTAGCCTATTGTTTGGTAATGATTCAAATCTAGATTTTAATTCTAATTAAAGTTAAAAATTAATTTTAATCATATTTTTTATGGGGACCCACATCTACATTTCATTAACTTCTATCAAAATCTACTAAAAATTTAATTTTAATTTCTACCAAATAGGAGCTTAGTCTTTCCTCTCTTAGAAAGTTTCAAATATAGATAGAGCTTGTGGAACTAAACAATTACCTATGATAAAAGGATTCTTATCATATGTTTACACCTGCCTCAACCATCTTTCTAGTTCTAATTTTCTTTCCATTTAGTGAAAAAAAACCCAATTCCAGTGAGGAGTAAAGTAATTATAAGCTTCACATCTTGCATTTATTTGCTTCCTTCCACTTTCACTTTTTCCCCAGTTTATGGGCAAGGAAGGAGAGACTTGATTTTCACGAAAGGTTATAATATTCAATCCCTTTATTTATTTATTCTCTTCCCTTTTTCACTTTACTTTGAAATTGAAATTGACCTTTCCCTCTCCTTTTCCTTAGCCTTCACTCCACCATCTCTATTTCTATCTACATCTCTCTCTCTCTCTGCTCCAAAACAGCCAAAATTGTTCGATAATTCTTCCGTCTCTCCCTCGTCCCTTAATTATTGAATACTGTTGATTTAAAAGAACGATGAAGGACAACATTAGAGGCATGGGATTGATGAGGAAAGTGATGGCAAAGTTGGCCTCTAACTCGATGGCTCTTAGGGGGAAACTTCGGGCCATTGAAACTCGTTTAATCATATTCTACTTATTGAGGGACAAGAAGGTTCTTTCTCTTGGCTCCAATGTCTCTCACAAACTCAAGAATCAGAATCGGCATGAGAAATACTTGAACCAGACTAATGCATTCGATAGCAATACTATCGTCCTTCATGACAGCGTTATAACATCAACCAATAGAAAGCAGTTGGCAAAAGCGCCAGAAGAAGAAGAAGATATCTTGATGTGTCCTGTGTTAGATGATGTGAACAACGAGGAGGAAGAAAGAGATTATTCAAATGCTGTGGACCGACATGGAAAGCAGTTAAGACTAGAGGATGATGTCGACCAAATGGCAGACTTGTTCATTCAACGATTCCACCAACAGATGAGATTGCAGAGGCTCAATTCCTGACATGTTCGACATCGAGTTATACTCTCTGCCTGCCTCTGTTATTTTTTTCTTGTTTTCGCCTTTCTTTCTCTTTCATTTATTCCTTCTTGTTGTGAATTTTGTTTTCTTCATTTGAATAACTATTAATCATTTCATCTTCTAATAAGAACCCCACCTCTAAGGAACTTTTAGTTTCATCCTTTACTAATCAGTGTTGTCGTCTTGAGGCTAATATTACTTATCGATCTCTACCCACACTCCTTATTGGTAGGAGAAAAATTTAGCTCTTTTTCATTTATAACCGTGAGCAGTACCGAGACACATGACTTTCACGGACCCAAAAAAAAAAAAAAATCGAATCAGTGGAGTCTCATTAGATCTTGATTCATCATCTTGATAGTAGACATGATTATTTCGTTCTGCATGTCAAAATATCGTTTGAGAATATAGTACAAAGTTGATGAAGAACAAGAAAAAACTAGCAACAAGAATTTCGCCAAAATGGATGGTTTGTCCAACAGAAAGAACAATTCTCCACATTTCAACACGAATTGGAAGTTCTCTTCTTTGTTACTTCCAGTAAAATTGAATATTTCGAATCCAACGAAAGAGCAAAAGCGAAGTCACATCCTTCATAAACTTTAGCAAACAGATACAACCCCATCAAGCCACCCACTTGATACGTTACTAGGAATTCTATACACTACACAAGTTGTGGGTGGTGTGGGTTTAATAGGAGATTATCATGTAAGCCAGCCTTACGATTTGGGAAACATTTCTCCCTAAATAATAATGATCTACACAAACGAAGCAAGAGGCTAACAAGAACAAGTGAAGTTCAGAAAGAGAGGTAAGGGGACTAGCTTAGTAACTTTATAATCTAAAAATTGGGTAGGTTCCCTATCCGCATTTAAGTGAAAGCGAGACGGGTCAGAAGAAATAGGCCGAAGAACCTAAATTAAAATTTTCCAAAGAATCAGCATCCGAAACTGGAGGCATCTGACTGAAGAGTGGACTGTGTACATAACTAGAATCAAATAGCAGGCTGCTAGGTGACCCCCTTCTTGCCTCGTCGTACCCAAATAGGCTACTTGTCCACTCGCCTTGGTTATAATGTCCCTCGTCATAACCTGCTGACTGCATCACACCGGGGATGAAATCTGATGGCAGCTCAGTTCCTCCTGGCGTTTGGTGGGAATCGGACAATGCTTGGTTCATTTCACTTTCAGAAACTTGTTGCTGATAGACAGTGTCGCCGAGAGTATAACCCGTCCACATAGGAGAAGGCTCAGAGACAGAGGATGACACTTCATTTGGGCAGTCAGCTGCCATCATCAGCTGTGGAGATTGTTCGGAAAAGTGATGGATGTGATTGTTGGTGACAGAAGAATTACCAGCTGCAGGCGTGACAACGTCTGACTCCGAGTAACAAAAGTTAGTCCGGGCACCAGAGCCGCGCATAGACAATGCGGCTCTGTCGTAGGCCAGGGCGGCCTCCTCTGCAGTATCGAAGGTGCCCAGCCAATGCCTTTCCTTTGTGGTGGGATCGCGTATCTCTGCAGCATATCGTCCCCATGGCCTCCTCCGAACTCCCAGAAATTTTCCTCCGGTTTGCTTCTGTTTAGCCCTGCTGCTGCTCTTGAACGGGTTCATCATATATATATCTTAGATCGCGTAATTAGCTAATACGCCTAGAGATCGAGCTAGAACTTGATGAATGAGTCCTGATGGGTATATCACGATATATACACACACATAAAGAGTGGAATTAATGTGTTAAACCGACTTCCGAATAGTTAAATAGAAAGAGGGAGGTAGTTTGCATGTGAAGGCATTCAAATAAGACGAAGCAATTCCTTTTGGCCTTCCTCTCGATATTCCATGTCTAATATTCTCAACTTCTTTTAAATAATTTCGTTACACTTACATGCTATTTTATTCACCATTCATTTCTTGAATGGTTTTGGGTTTTTGCCTCTCTATGATTGAGTGCATGTGATGTTTGTTCACCACCAAAAAGTTAATGATTAGGATTTTCATAACTAATATTATAATTTTGTCAATCGGTTGATATTTAAACAACAAACATGAATTATAATAGATGTTTGGTTACTAGGAATGGAAAATAATGGTGTGATGAGCCCAAATTCATTGTCCTTATACATTTTTAACACTTCAAAGGCACATCACCTTTAGAAAAAGATCATGTATAATGTAACAAAATGTCAAAATGAACAACTAAAGATATCGCTAGTTCGACAAACAATTTTAATTAATTGTTTAAAGGGAATTCCGAATTGAGGATCATGTTACCTAATCCTTGTTTATATACCCTTATTGAAAATGATTGGTTTTATGAGGAATATCGATGATTGCTCAAACATGCATGTGCATCCAATTTACTCTATCTAAACAATATTCATTCATTTTAATCATCAATCCCATGTTCTTTACTTCTTATTTTATGTATATTGAAAAAAGTTGATAAAGCTATATTTGTGAGAATTTTACTAAAATGATGTCTTCAAGAGAATTTCAGATTTCTTATTGTAAAGAATGAGGCTTGTAGGCGCAGATACCTTTAAGCACCACGAGCCTGGTATATTGAGTCAAAAAAACTGATTTTTCGGACTCTCATTAAAACGCATTTTGTGTGTGTGTGTGTGTGTGGTGTGTGTCCCTGTTAACAATCTTGGATCTCTTCTAAAGTCATCCCGATCATGGAATCCTCTTCCTTGCTAAAGGAAAATAGATGTGAACAACAAAACTAATCTTAAGAAAGAGCTCTCAATTAAATAGTTAAGAGAGAGATGCTGTCAACCTAGTGAGAGAAACTTCACTTGACCTCCTCTTGCCTTGAGAGATTCTAGCTTGAAATTTCAAATGTTTCCTCCCATCTTGTTGAAGATTTGAATTTGGCCAGTTTGGTTTTTGCATTGTCCTTGAAAGATTCGAGTTTTTCATCCCTCTTTGATGATTTGAATTCGGTCAGCACTATGTGCAATGCCATTGAAGATTAAAGTATTTTTGATGCAAGTTTACCTTTTATGGGTATTGTTTTCGAACTTTCAATCCCCTTCTTGGAAGATTTATAATCGGCCAGCAGGTTTGACGGCTGAAACCGGCCAGAACTTCAAGTTTTGTTCTTGCAAGATTCAAGTTTTACAAGTAGCAGATTTTTACCTGTTTTGGGTATAGATTTCAAATTTCATTCCCCCTTTTGGAAATTTTGAATTTGTCTAGCTGTTTTTTACACAATTCCAGCAGTTACTACAGTCTGCCTGCATCCTATTTGGCAAAATATTCAAAAAATTTTGACTTTTGTTGGCCAATATTCACAAAACTTGCCTACCGCCCAAACAGGTTTCTTTCAAACAGCCTGCTTCCTGTAGACTTTTTACTCATATTCTAGTCAACAGCCTGCTTGCCGTCATTTCAACCTTTTTCTTCAACAGTGAATAAAAAAAAAGATGTCAGACTGACTCGAGTGCAAGTCAATGCTCGGTGTCGAGGATGTCTAAACGCCTCATTCAACTTGCGTGAAGGACATAATTTAGTTGATACTATCCTGTAAAATAGTCATTGGTAATAATCAATACCTACACGGCCAAACAATGCCTTCGCAGTATATAAACTCACTCAGTTCATGCAACGACATTGCCTAAGATCAACCTTTACTCACTCAGAGCACACAAAACAACTTCTACCATACCTCAAGGTTCCTTCTGAGAAAAACTTCTTCACTCCAGCTGCTTGATTTTTCCAATGTGAATTATAAACATTCATCTTCCTCGATCAACCAGTTGCCTCTAATCACGAGCTCAATTAAGAACTTTATGTTTCTTAAGATTCAAGAACTTGACATTTCTCATCCTCAACCATCTATCATTACAGTGATGGAACAATATACTTCTTAGCTAGTCGTGGTTTCTATTCAAATACCTCTCAACACTTCCACCTATGTGTTTTTTCTAAGTACTACTTGTTAGCTAACCTGCTTCTATTCTCAAATGAAGTATGTTTAAATTGACTAGCACAGTACAGAGGAATACTAGAGAAATTATTAACTCCCCCAATACCATACATATCATGATATACCATAGTTATATACCATAGTTGTATACTTATTCTGTTAAAATATCCCACTTTTGAAACTTAGTTACTAATAAAATGTTCTCCATACTAGAAAATATCTTGAAATTACTCTTATCAAAATGTTGCAGTTCGTGTAGAGCTTTTGCATCCTGTTAAGCTTTACAAACATCGTATAAAGCATAACAAAATTGAGGGACATCACATATTTCACAATCAGGCATGAATTGAGGTAGCTTGATAAGTACAAATTTTCCCAGGATTTTCAAACTCCAGAGACATATAGGACACCTGTACTAGCAACAACGTCTAGGTTTCTATTAGTTCTACTTTCAACTGTATCTTCCAATTTGTGCTTCTGGTCAAAACTATATTGTACAACAAAAGACCACTATGTCTAGGACAATCAAAGTACCAAACAAATAAAATGTAGCATATAATTTATGCAGCAAGAGAATCTGGCAATAATTTGAATAGATTGTGCTACATGTACATAATAGTTTACATACACATGACGCTGCGAGATATGATTAGGTCCATATTTCTTCAACTTAAGAAAAAAAAAACTTGACCACTATCTTTTTGACACCTCAGCTGTATGTAAACAATCATGTAACTTCATTACATTATGTACAAGTAGCATTATTCAAAGATGATTCTAGCATATGATGACAAAGTCTTGATGCGTACCATGAAGGATTAACCATGAAAAAGCAGATCTTTAAATACAGAATCCTAACATCCAAGATTTGCAAGGACTGTTAGAACCTCAATTAGGTGCTGTCAAAACCTCGAGCAACAAAGCAATCCTACAAACATGCATCACTACCAAATAATAGCGACAAAACAGAGCAACTAGCTTTCATGTAGATAATTCCAAGTTCAGGGCACTACAATTAAAAGAACGACAATGTCTCATTCCCAACAATCAGGGTTCAGGCATAAGTTCTTTAACTCTAATTGCAAGATCAAATCCAACAAGATCCGTTGCAATCACAAATTGGTCATGTTAATTTTGGTCTCTCTCTTCTAAAGAGATACTATAGTTCCATTAAAAGTAATAAATCACATAGTCTCTAGCATAGCATATTATGTTCACTGCACAAATGTGAACTTCTAATGCCAACTACCATTTTGTGGCAAGATGTTATGCACCATGCATGTAAAATCAAAGAAGAAATTGGGAAATAAATAGATCATACATGCCTTGAATGGAACCCGAAGCCAAGGTATTTTCAAACTAATAAGTTGCTCAGTATTAAAAACCCAAGAAATTATAACAGATACTTCAAAACAATACGTTAAAAGGAAAACTACTAGCAAAAATAGCATCAAAGTAATTAACAATTCATGGCATGGGATAAGTAGCACCTCGCACGGAGAAACCCTTCCCCAAGTGCACTTCCTAAGTTGAGACGAGACATAAACTAACTGAAAATACTAAAAAATCAAAAATTCATTGGAAACCAAGTCTGAATAAGAAAATGTAATGGTCGANCAAACAAATAAAATGTAGCATATAATTTATGCAGCAAGAGAATCTGGCAATAATTTGAATAGATTGTGCTACATGTACATAATAGTTTACATACACATGACGCTGCGAGATATGATTAGGTCCATATTTCTTCAACTTAAGAAAAAAAAAACTTGACCACTATCTTTTTGACACCTCAGCTGTATGTAAACAATCATGTAACTTCATTACATTATGTACAAGTAGCATTATTCAAAGATGATTCTAGCATATGATGACAAAGTCTTGATGCGTACCATGAAGGATTAACCATGAAAAAGCAGATCTTTAAATACAGAATCCTAACATCCAAGATTTGCAAGGACTGTTAGAACCTCAATTAGGTGCTGTCAAAACCTCGAGCAACAAAGCAATCCTACAAACATGCATCACTACCAAATAATAGCGACAAAACAGAGCAACTAGCTTTCATGTAGATAATTCCAAGTTCAGGGCACTACAATTAAAAGAACGACAATGTCTCATTCCCAACAATCAGGGTTCAGGCATAAGTTCTTTAACTCTAATTGCAAGATCAAATCCAACAAGATCCGTTGCAATCACAAATTGGTCATGTTAATTTTGGTCTCTCTCTTCTAAAGAGATACTATAGTTCCATTAAAAGTAATAAATCACATAGTCTCTAGCATAGCATATTATGTTCACTGCACAAATGTGAACTTCTAATGCCAACTACCATTTTGTGGCAAGATGTTATGCACCATGCATGTAAAATCAAAGAAGAAATTGGGAAATAAATAGATCATACATGCCTTGAATGGAACCCGAAGCCAAGGTATTTTCAAACTAATAAGTTGCTCAGTATTAAAAACCCAAGAAATTATAACAGATACTTCAAAACAATACGTTAAAAGGAAAACTACTAGCAAAAATAGCATCAAAGTAATTAACAATTCATGGCATGGGATAAGTAGCACCTCGCACGGAGAAACCCTTCCCCAAGTGCACTTCCTAAGTTGAGACGAGACATAAACTAACTGAAAATACTAAAAAATCAAAAATTCATTGGAAACCAAGTCTGAATAAGAAAATGTAATGGTCGACCAGTAGTCTCAGTCCCCCTTTCTCCTGAAAGAGCATCCCTCGGTGAGCCGTGCACGACCACCAGTGGGCTGGCATAACACCGTCTGGCAGTTACCACAGACGACAACGGTTTGGGAGTGGCTAAAAACAGTGGTTCTGCACCAAATTTTATTTAAAAAAAAACGCACATCAGATGATCCATTAAACACCCACAAAATCAATAAATAACATCGGCGCAATAAATAAAACTCGAATAACTCACATGTTGAAGCAACCCTGACATTTCACATCCTAATGCAAAATACAAAGAAAAGAGAAGATCAAGAGGGGTACAAAAGATATTGAATAAACAACACACAGTGGTAGAAATTACCATGAAGAAAGAATTGGGGGACTGAACGAGACGCTTGAGCTTGTGCTTCTTCTTCTCCAATTCCAATGGAGGATGCAGCAAATCGACATCGTTTGGGAGAACCTATATATCCATGAAACCACACAAGCACACAAAATTTCCAGTAAGTACAGAGAAAATAGCTTCAACCGTTTACATATTTCATATTGAAATCGATAGTATTAGAACCCACCATTTTGATTAACCGAGGTAAGAATCCTTCGACGGCGGCGCTTGAGAGATCAGAAAATGCTTCACACTGAAAGAAGGGATTCTAACCTAATTGACATCGCTCATTTTATAGGACCGAGGAGACTGGGCTGTAAACTGGTGGTCCACCAATTTTTTAGCCCAGAAAAGGAACCTTCGCCGAGTTTAGGACAGACCACATTCTCAGGAGAGATTTGGGCCAGTCCTATGTATAATTTTTTAAGGAGACTTTTCAAAGGGAAAATTAGACACATACTTGTTTTTCCCCTCAAAGTGGAAACTACCCTGCCTTTTAAAATTTTAAGAAAAACTAGGGCATTAAAGTTTACAAAAAAAAACCTACGGTTTAGTTAAGCTTTGTTTGTTTCCCATTTTTTGGGTCCTAAGTAGAAGAAATTGGACCGTTACTTTTTCACAAATCCATTTTTTTATTGTATTCAACTGATGCTAGCATGACATTTTACTATAGCATTTATTGTTTTCCTCTTCACTTATTCTACCTTGCCCTTCTTTTCAAGAATGCTACTTTTCACTGCCCTCCTCACTATTGGACAAAAGAGTGGGCATACAAGGAATTACAAAAATGATAATTGTAGGTATTTAAACCAATGACGTAAATGATGGGACCCAGGATGTGATGCAAAAATGAATTCTACAATTTTAGAATAGGAAACAAACAAAGACTTGCTATCTTAACGTGGAATTAATACAAAATAAGATTGAGCCCAAAACCAACTAAATGAGATTCAGCTCCACCTAACTCAATCCCATTCGCCACTATATCCTTCTTTACCGTGTAATAAAAATGAACTGTTTGGTTGCTTACAATGGACAAATCCTTAGAATTTCCACATGGTTCTTCGTTAACAGCTCATGCTGAATATATAACTTCAAAGCAAGGAATTGCAAGCATATACACAATTTTTACCTTTCTCACTTTTTTTGAATTTCTGTCACTTCCAACTTATAGGTGGTTGTATTCCAGAAATGAAGTTATGTTCTATGCTTAACTAATAAAAGTGAAGCATAATAAAAAGCGACATGATGTAGAAGAAAGTCAATCTTTCTTGGATCTAATTGAATGGTGTTATTAGCTTTGTTGGTTTTTATCACTTTTTTGAATTTGTCACTTTTTTTAATTTTTTGTTAGTTTCAACTTATAGGATGTTATGTTCCTAATATGAAGTTATGTTCTATATTTTGTTAATATAAGTGAAATATAATCACAAAGAAACAATATTTAGAAGAAAATCAACCATTCTTGGACCTATTCTAAGGTTTTGATGAAATACAATTAATGCTTTTTTGAGTGTTTGTCATTTTTTTTTAACTATTGTCACTTTTTTGGATTTATTTGACTTTCAACTTGTTGGGTGTTGAGTTCCTAAAATGAAATTGTTTTCTATTTTTAGTCAATAGAAGCGAAACATAATCATAAAGAAAGCTAGAAGAGTACGAGAGACAATTATACTGATAGAGGAATGTAGAGCAATTCTTCAAAAGAAGCTCCTCCAGAAATTGACCGGGTAGCTTCACTATTCCTTGCATAATAAGTGGTTCTTCCCTTGGTGGAGCACTTTGTGATCTTGAAGCTAGCATCAATTTGATGCCCCTATCTCTATTCAAGAATTTGGGTCTTAGAGAAGTGAAACTAACCACCATCACTTTGCAACTAGATGATAGATCCATCACATACCCTAGGGGGATCGTTGAAGATGTGTTGGTTAAAGTTGACAAGTTCATCTTCTTGTTGAACTTTATAGTTTTGGATATAGAGGAAGATCAAGAAATACCATTAATTCTTGGTCAACCATTCTGGGCAACTGGAAGAGCTTTGATTGATGTCCAAGCAAGAAAATTGACACTACGAGTTTATGAACAGCAAGTCATGTTCAACATTTATCAAGCTAAAAAATCCCAGAAAAGGTCGATACTTGCCATATAGTCCAATCAATTGATGTAGTCGGGGGTAAAAATTACAAAAGAGAATTGTTCTATGGTTTTCTAGTGCAATATATTGCAACCAGTTACTCAAAGATTGATACAGTTGCTACTGGAAGTTACACGGGAGTAAGGATGTGGTTGACTTTCTTTTGGCTTGTGAAGCGTATCCACTTGAAGAAAAAAAGAACTATATAGAAGATCCCGTGAAACCTCTTGACATTGTTGAATCAAAAGAGGTACTGGAGTTGAAGACGCTCCTAATCCTCATGGCCATTCTATTTTGAAGAAAAATCCAAAGCCAAAGAAAAAGTTTCAAAATATGAAAGAAGTGCTTCTTGAAGATCCAACCTAAGGCACTTCGCAATGTCAAGTTAATAACATTAAAGAAAGGCTTCTTGAGAAGCAATCCAAACTTTCTATCTCTTATCTTTAGATAATAGTTATAATTTTATTAAAATTTTCTTAATTAGTTTGCTTTTCTTGTAGGTTAAATCTCAAGTTTGGAGGAGAAAATAGGATAAACATTCAACATTCATCAATCTACCATTGTCTCACCATGACGCCGATAGCAATGAAGACAACCATTGCTTTCCACTGAGGGAAGACCTCCTCATTTTTTTCTTTAATTTCACAATGGGGACAATATTTAGTTTAAGTTTGGAGGTGAAATATTAATTGTCTAATTGTTTAGCTGTTTTTAAATGTTTTTGTGTAAATTGTTTTTTTTAATAATTTTGTGTGATTTGTGTGCGTGTTTAAAAAAAATATTTTTGTTTTGCATGCTTGAAGCTAGATAGCATTGTCGGTAATGATGTATATAATTGAGAACATGTGTTAGTTTATGAATTGTGAATAAGTTGAGTGTTTTGGTTAAATTTTTGCTTACTCATGTAAAATATATTTATGCACAAGAATTGATTGTAGTGTTGTACATGAATAGGTAGATTCACATGGTTTAGGTTGAAATAAAGAACTTAGATGCTCAAACCCAAAAGTTATTGTTCACTACATCCTTAACTTTATATAGCATAATTTAGGGTGTTCGAGTTGGTGCAAGATATGATTTAGACGTGTGGTGATTCCATGCATATTGAAAAAATATTGGTGTGGAGTGTCTATCAAACATGAATTAAGTGATGATCGTATGCTAAGGATCTAACCTCTTTTATTTTTCCCTTTCTTGTAAAGAAAAGAGCATTGCACTTGTTAATTCTATGCCTCACGCTAGCACCTTTTTTAATCGAGTTAGTAAGTTCGTTGGGTATCTTGAAACCCCGTTTGGCCTTTAAAGTTGAAGAATTATCGACTAAAAGCTTATTACAGAGGTCAAGAAGAGAGAAAAATGGCGAGGTTAATCTTAAGCTAAAAAGAAACGATCAAAATAAATACGTAAATATTCAATTGTAAATAGATTGTTGGGGGCGTAGTAACTAGTGAATTTTAATTGCTTAGTATAAGCTTGATTACCGGAGCACTCAAAAATTTAGGAGAATCACCACATTGGATAAATTGTTGACATTGCTGGTTGGACTAAACTAAACTTGAGGGGTGTAAGAAATTGGTATTGGAACTAAACTTTAGAATACACCCTTAGGAAGAGAATAAAAAGAAAACAAGATTGGAGGTGTGTGAATCCCATGAGCGAAGAATTGATATATTTGACTTTTAAGGTCGAGGATTGAATCAACTTATGAATGTATAGCGTTGCACTTAAGTCTTCATACACACACCCGTTTTGAATTGAATAAATGAGAATTTTGTTTTTGTTTTTTAACTTTGATGTAGTTCAGGAATTTGATATCATGCTTTCAATCTTGAGCCATAAAAGCTAGATATCTAACTAAACTTGTTTTAGGTGAGTTCATTTATTAGTTTTGTTTGTTTTCTTTAATTCTTTTCTTTTGTTTTGTATTTGTTTGAGGACTAGCAAAATATTAAGTTTGGGGAGTTTGATGAGTGTGTTTAGCTCATCATATTTATGCTAACTAAATTAAGATTTTTGCTAGATTTTAAGAGTTTTTAGAACTATTTGATGTGCGTTTTGATGTTGTTTTATAAGGTGAAGTGGTGTAAATGGTGCAAAAGTTGTGAAAAATAGTAATTGTGGAAAAGATGTGAAAAATAGTAATTGTGGAAAAGATGTGAAATAAGCTAATAAGAAGAAACAAAAGGAAAATAATCAATTGGAGGACAACCAGCGCCGCAACACCATGGCATGCATCAGAAGATTGGGCGCTGAGTCACCCTTAATTGGGTGCCCTAGCGCCCAATTTAGATAAAATAAGAGGTGCATGACACATATTGAAGTGTCGCAGCGCTACTGCAATTATCATCGTGGCACCATAGCACCGTGGAGGAAGTATTGGGACATGCTTTTCGGAAAAAGTGCAGAAATGGCTGCAGTGCCCGTAACACAATCATCGCTGCGCTGAGGTGCCACACATGTGGCGACAGGGGGCCACTGGGAGGTGGATAAGTTTTAGTTTCTTTGGACTTCTTTTTAATGCGAATCCGACTCAAATTCCTCTTGGAACTTCAAGATTATATAAATACCAACTAAGATGCTATTTGACGACTACAATTCAACAGGACAAGAAACAAGAAATCAAGGAAGAAAGAAATAGCAACAACACGAAGAAGATCGAATCTCTACCAAAAATAGTTTTTCTCTTTTCACCTCAATGTTGTTCTATTTGATTTTATTAGTTTTTATGTCTTCTATCATGAACTAAATTCCTATTTAGGGTTTGATGTAATCAACTTGAGATTGATTTGATTGTTAAATAGTTATCACTTTGATATTTTCTGTTTCGTTTATTTATGTTTTGATTTTAATACTTTCAATTACTTGTCGACTAATTGAATGAATCGATTGTTTAAGTTTTAGCACTCGAGAAAGGAAAACTTAATCGTGATATTAGAATAACACAACTTAGGAAATTATTTGTTTCAAGAGAAAGTATAATTCCTTTGAAGCCATTCAATTCTTAGACTATTCCTTTGAAGCCATTCAATTCTTAGACTTTAATTGGGAATAGAAATATTGAAATTGAATTATAGGAATAACTTTTACTCGGCACTCGAGAGAGGGAGGAGAGTTACATTAGTGCTCTTGCTTGTAAATTTGGGTAAATTGATTAGAGATAACTAAATAATTGAGAAACATAATTGATAGCTAGGTAAAATAAAAACATTAGGCTTTCTCCTATTGATTAAATCCTTCAAACTTGCATACAATTAGTTGAGTTCATCACAAAAATCACGTAGTTTTAAGTAAAACATTGATAACATAAATTCGATTGTCTAGATAAGATAGAAGCTAAACCATATAGTACTTAGTAATAATTTTATTTTCAATCAGTGTGGGTTCAACATCCTAACTCCATATGTATATTAGAAAACTTGACACCGTACACTTGTGGGATATTTACGTTATATAAAACACGTAACAGCTAGTTGAGTGCTAATCACCACTAATTCAGTAACTAATGAAACAGAGATAAATGGGAGAGCAGCAAAGTGCTAGATTTGTACAACCATAACAAAGAGCTAAACAGTTTGAAACAATTAGGAAAAGATTTAGAAAGTTAAATCCTTTAGTATTTGATAATGCATTAACCCAACAACAGCAAATGATTGATTGAGAACTTTAGAGAATATGTTTAGATACAATAGAGTTTTAGAAGTAGAGAAAGTGATTTGTCCATCTTTTATGTTTCGAGGCAGTACTAGACACTGGTAGGATGCAATAAGCACATAAAAGATGTCAATGCTATAACATGGCATAGATTTAGAGAGTATATTCACAAGTTTGAACAGCTATCAAGATCTACTACTCATATTACTAATGCACTGAAAATATAAAGAATTCTTGAGAGATTGAAGCCAGAATAATTACATAGAGATGTAAATGGCAAGGATCTAAGGTGTGCTATATTCACAAATAATGGAGAAGTCGTTAAAATGGGAGTTTTAATTTATCTTATTTTGGTTAGATATTTCATGTTGTCTGACATCGTGATCGAAAATCTAGTGGGTCACACAAATAAAGGAAAACTATAAGAATGATATTAAGAATTCATTAATTGACAAGTGTGTAACATTTGTATGATTAATTAATTGGATTATTTAGTAATGGGCTTAAGTTAATTAATTAAATTAAATGACTTATGGACAAAGTTTAATTAATTGGATTAACTAACTAGTGGACCCACTTATGTTTAGTGGGTAGGTCAAGCCGATTTAAACAACCATAAATAAACAATTAGAGTTTGATTTTTTCATAGTTGTTTCATAATCTTGCTAGCATAAGAAAAAAAATCATAATCTCTCATTTTTGTTCTTCTGTGTGGATTACCATTGGACACTGGACAATTTAACAATTGTGGTGTGAAAAGATTATGATTCACAAAGATGTGGAAAGATCGTGATTCATAAATGTGTGAAAAGATCATTGTAGATCAAGATTCACAAGGAGTAAAGATCGCAATTGTTCATGACCAAGATTCAAAAAGCATATTGAAAAATTTGACGATTTCTATCTAAACATAAAGACAATCCTTGAAGGGAATTGAAGAGATTGAAGCTAGAATTACATAGAGATGTAAATGGCAAGAATCTAAGGTGTGTTATATTCACAAATAACGGAGAGGACATTAAAAGGGGAGTTTTAATTTATCTTATTTTCATTAGATATTTCATGTTGTCTGACATCGTGATCGAAAACCTAGTGGGTCACATATATAAAGGAAAACTTTAAGAATGATATTAAGAATTCATTAATTGACCAAGTGTGTGACATTTGTAGAATTAATTAATTGGATTATTTAGTAATAGGTTTACGTTAATTAATTAAATTAAATGATTTGTGGACAAAGTTTAATCAATTGGATTAACTAACTAGTGGACCTACTTATGTTTAGTGGGTAGGTCAAGCCTATTTAAACATCCATAAATAAACAATTAGAGTTTGATTTTTTTCTTAGTTGTTTCATAATCTTCCTAGCATAAGAAAAAAAAAATCATAATCTCTCATTTTTGTTCTTCTGTGTGGATTACCATTGGACACTGGACAATTTAACAATTGTGGTGTGAAAAGATTGTGATTTACAAAGATGTGGAAAGATAGTGATTCATAAATGTGTGAAAAGATTATGGTAGATCAAGATTTACAAGGAGTAAAGATCGCAATTGTTCGTGACCAAGATTCTCAAAGCAGATTGAAAAATTTGCTAAAGGTGTAATTCTAATCATGATTTTCATCTAAACATAAAGACGATCCTTGAAGGGAATTGAAAAATATTTTAAATTTCACTGTGCATGTACAAATAAATTCCCAACTGTAGTATCAAGTCGACTTTGTGTTTGTTATAATTTTTTTTAAAAAAAATCTTGTAAGCAATCAATGGTTGATTGTTAGTTGATTTCTTATTTCTAGTTTTTAAGAAAACTGATTTTCATATTCTAAAAATCCGATTTTCATATCCGACTGTGTTGTTGGTGTCAACAATCTTTGTCAGCTTCGGAGGCATTTGTTCGCGGGGCAACTACGCTTGTCGTATATGTCAAAAAAATCAATGAGTGTCGCTACTGATGGGGTCAGGGCCAACGATGCTTCCATTCCATGGCGATATGTCATCGCTTTCACCACTATTTGGACCTCAGAAGTGGCGTCGATTATCTCCAAAAATAAAGCAAGAAAAATTAGGGTCTCAAATCAATTATTAGAGATAGGGCCTCGATTACAATTTATGAAATTACAGTGGCCTTACAAATTCAAACCATGGGTTAAAATTGGATTAGAATGTGATTTTTCAAAAGAATTTTGAATGTAATTTCGAAAAAAGATTTAAATTTGATTTTCAAAAGAGTTTGATCTTGAATTCAATTTTGACCCTAATTTTAATTTTGATCTAATTAAAAATTTGTTTTAAATTCACGATTTTAAATTATAGTTAAAATTAGATTTTAACTAAAATTTTGAACTTGGACCTAAATTAATTTTCATTTTGTTGATCAGTTTTATCTTAAATTAAAATGTTAATTCAATTTGCCCTAAAATTTTGGAATTGAAGTTGGACTCTAATTTAATATTTAACTAAAATTTGAATTCATTAAATAAATATAGACGATCTTAATTGCCGAAAATTTAAAATATGATGCTTATAATGCTAGATATTATATAGATTGCATTCAAGTGACGAGTTTATACTTAGTGGGTGATTATAGGCTCGACCATGTGGATGTGTTGAATGATTAATTTTAATTCTTGTTGTTTTTAGGCTTGCGGCCTCCTTATTAATTTTGGGTCTGCATGTCCAATTGTTTTGACTTGCGTGCCAACTAGTATATGATACATGTTGTAGTTGGACTAATTGAAGATGTTAGAAGAGCTGGAGATCATAACGATGGAGCATTGTATAATTCGACGCTATGTCCCCCTAGAAATTGATCTGTAGTCTTTATTTTGACTCGGAAAGGCTAGATATTAAAAGTTCATTATCTTCTACACTATTATATACATGTTTGTTTATATGCTAGATGTATGATATAATATATATAATAATTATGATGAGACATTTGAATGTTAAACCCCTTATTAAAAATATTAAATTAAGTTTATTATTTGCCTTCCATATCATCATAGTGAGAAACGAGAGTCCCACATTGATGCCAAGCTTATTGAGTATACTCAAGATTGCTCCATTAGGGTCATGTTTGACACACAGAATATTAAATATTTTTGAATGATGGGTTCGACTTAACTAAAATTTATCTTTTGTTAAGTACACTCAAATGAATAAATCTTAGAGGCATAATTAAGCTAACTCATGATATGTATGAAGACAAGGAGTTGTCAGTTAATGGTCTAGGATCTGTATGGAAATACAATTGATAATACTATATGCTCAAATATTTTATTAAGGTTTGTTGAGTCCATTAAATGTCTTAATAAAAGATCATGTTAAATTAATTGATGCATCTTTCAATATATATTAATTCATTATTTCTCATTATTTATAGTTTTGAATCATGAATAACTATATGGATTTGAGAGACATACTAAATGCCAACAAAAATGACCAGGCTAAATTTGAAAGGCATACTGGATGTCACCTGAGTTGCAAAGACCATGAGAGTATGAATGCTAGCACCATGATTTTTCATTTTAAGGAATTGCATGATGAACAATCATGCATGGAAATATATGAGATTTCCAAGTAACTATACTGGTGCAAAATGACATAAAGATCTTCTAATAATGATCATGTACTGAGATGATTGGCTATATTGAGAAGTTGACTCAATTAGGTTCAGTTATGGACCATGAACTAAGTATTGATTTGATTATACAATCTCTGCCAAAGAGATATTCATAATTTATTATGAATTTTAACATGAATAAGCTTGAGTGTACCATCCTTCTGTCACTGAACATGCTTAAGAATGTTGAGCCCATTATCAAGGTTGGTAGTGGGTATGTTTTGATCATTAATTCTTCTAAGTGCATTAAAAAGAAGTCTAAATGAGGCTTTGGGAAAGCATCCAAGAAGGGTAAGACAAACAAAATGTAGTCAAAGCAAAGAAGAGTAACACCAATTGTAATGTCATTGCTATCATTGTGGAATGAAAGGTCATTGGAAGAGTAAGGCTTACCTGCAACGACGGCCTCTGTGCCAAGATGTTAAATTACGTATTGTCCGCTCTATGATGACATCTACCTTCTTATTCTCTCATGAAATTTCTATTACGTCCCTAGGATTCAAATAGACGATCTCCTCTTTAGAGAGACTTAAGTTGAATCCTAGTACTAATTGGGCAATTGTAACTATCTAGGTCTCTTGCCCAACCATTCTCTTACGTATTACTCGCTTTGGGAGGACATCTACCATCTTAGCCCTCATAACTTTTTGTCGCATTAGTCTCTCTTAAGGGGAGGACATGTGTACGAACCCTGGAGAATGCTACAAACATTGTGAAGGGTAAGAGGGCAGATGTCTTCGCAAAATGGACAATACATAAGAAAACAATCAGATACAAGGCCTGGATCGTTACAGTAACCCTAGAGCTTGAAGGAAAAGAAGTCTTCTAAAGCTTCTACTTCAAGTATCTTTGTAATTGAGGTTAATATGTCTATTTCATTAGCTTCTTAGGTATTTACATACAGAATGTGAATCTTATACTTGTATAAATACTCAGAAACTAAAGAGAAATATACCACTACAGAAGGGAAAAGTTGACTTGCGTGTTGAAAATGGAGCAAGGGTTATTGTATTACCTTTAGAAACACACTTCTTGCCATTGCCTTCAAGATTAGTATTAAAATTAGAGAAATATTATTTTATTCCCACCATTACATATACCATTTTTTCAATTTTATGTTTGGATATGAATTGTTGTTCAATTAATATTAAGGACAATTGTTGTTCTTTTTATCTTGATAAAATATTTTATAATTGTGATAAATTATAAAATGACATTTATACATTAGATATTAAGTCTTCTCTTATGAGTATAGAAAATAAAATGCATAAAAGTGAAACCTAAATAATGCATTTCTCTGGCATTGCAAGCTAGGTCACATAAATGAAAAATATTTTTCCAAATTATATAGAGATAGATATTTGAGATAACTGATTTTGAATCATTTGACAACATCGAATGATGCCTGCTAGCAAGATGATCAAATCTCCTTTTACAAGAAAAGGTAAAAAAAGCTATGTAACTACTGGACCTAATACATACTGATCTATGTGCACCTACGTTAATTACAACTAGAGGTAGTTTCTCTTATTTCATCACATTTACTGATGACCATTTTAAATATCGTTATGTATACTCGATAAGATTCAAGCATGAAGCTCTTGAAAAATTTAAGGAACTCAAACTAGAAATAGAAAAACAATTAGGTAAAGACATTCTCACATTAAGATCTAATCAAGGTGGAGAATATTTGATGAGTGTATTTTATACATTTATTTGGACTTAAAAATAAAGATATTTAATAATTCTTTTAAACAATTATAACTTAATTTATTGTATATTTCATTTATTAGGCGAAACTCGATGAAATGAACTGAATTTGAAAGAAAGAAGTGAAAATTGACAAAAAGGGCAAGATCTAAAGTTTGGGGACTAAAGTGTAAATACTTAAAAATTATGTCGAATCTCACAATGAAGATTCGAGAATGCTAGGAGTCAATGTGATGCAATTAGAAATCAAAAGGAGCGAAATATGACCAAAATATTTTCACAAATCAATTTTCAACCGTACAAGGACGTTCTAGATTTTTAGCCAGAGATTGAGACCATTTTTGGCTCCATAAACGTTCAAATTGGCAAAAATTTAGTTTTAGTATAGTTTTAGCCCTTGAGTTATCTTTATAAACCAATTTGAATGGCCTCAATAGGATATCGGGAGAGAGTTATGATAAGAATTCTGAAAGAAGTGCAGTGTAAATTTGCACCTGTGGCTCCACCAATTTGTGTAATACAAAGTTGCAGTGCCTAGGTGTATCTAGGGAGCATTTTTGTCCCGTTTTGAAGCCCATAAAAACTCTATATTGGACACAAACGTGGGGATGAGGAAAAATAAAATCTTTTGACACTTTTGAGGGAGTTCCACACAATTTGGGGAAGAAAAACACATAATCATGAAGATCAAAGAGTAAAAGCTAAGGTTTGAAGACTTTTGAGGTTGAAGAAAATTCTTGGTGCAAGATCCAATTCTTTCCATGATCAAGATTTCAAAATCCGATTAAGAACTCTATACTTTTTGTTTTTCTTTCATTGTTATGAGTACCTAAATTCATATTAGGGTGAACAATGTAATCTACGTGTAACCCTTTAATTATTTTATTCAAGATTTTAGTTCTTTAAATGCATATTAGTTGATTTTATTAATGAATTTAATGATTTTAATTCTTTAGCCAATTAGTCAATGATTTTGTTAATCTATTATGAATCGAGAGGTGAGTTTTAGATTTAGACTACATAGTAAAATTCGACAATTTAGTATAACGTGTAGAGATACATATACTAATTATTGCGATCATTAGATGAATTTTTAAAACTAATACTTCGTTTCAGTAAGATTGATTCACATAAAGATATGAAATAATAATAAATATTGATTGACGAATTGAATGGGATCCATAGGTAAATTTATAAGTCCTAACATCCACATTCATACTTTTAAAACCGAAATTCGATAAATTGTGCAGGTTAGATTAATTTAGTTTAGTTAGAATAATTTAGACACCATTCACAAATCTTATTATTTGATTCCGATCAAATTAAAGTTGGAATAATTTAACCAATTATTAGATAGTAGTTATCATGAAAATGATATCTAAACTCATTGGTCCACTATATTACTTGTTACGATCCATACACTTGCGGATATAAAAATCGAAAACAATATTTTAAAGGTCGATTTTTAGATTATCTAGAGGAGAAAGGTCTTCGTCTCAAGATATGTCATCTCTCCAGAAAAATGGTTCATTCTAGGAGAGAGCAGTGAGAGAAAAATTTGAACGTGAAGATGTTCAAGAGTCTATAGATATAATCTGATTGAATTCGACCTCCTAGAAGGTATACAATTACTAATCAAAAATTACTAACTGAAGATGATAAACCTACTAATTACGGATAAAATTCAAATGGTGACTCAAACCATTCTAGTCTTTGAAGTCCGTGAATGCTTCTGTGTGGTCGCATGGGATTAAGTATAAATCCTTGCGGTCACATAGAACAAACCATTCTAGCCTTTGAAGTCCGTGAATGCTTCTGTGTGGTCGCATGGGATTAGCACCATGCGACCGCATGGTTATGTATTTTTCTTGCTGAGCAATTTTTAGTATTTTTGTCGTATCGTCCTCTCTCGATGTCCCATTGAGGTGATTCAAGATGTGTTGGAAAGATAACTAAAAGGGCTGCAATTTTGCTTCAGATGCAAACTTCCAATTTGATTGGCTACCGTGTCCAAAACCGATCTCAATATGAGGTTGAAAATCGGTGCAAAACTTTTCACCTTGAAAGTTGATATGTGAGAATGCTTTGGTTATATTTCATCCCTTTGACTCTTTTCTTCATCCAATTGATCTCTAACACTCTCAAATCTTCATCACAAGGTTGGAAATAAGTTTTTAGTATTTGCACTTTAGTCCCTGAACTTTCATTTTCTTCCATTTTTGCTATTTTTCACTTGTTACTCCTCAATTTCGCTGCATTCATCACGTTGTCCTGTAAAACATGAATTGCAGAGAATTAAGCTATATTTCAACATATTAATCAACAATTGTTCATTTTTCGACAGTAAAATAAGTATATAAAAACGCACTTATCAAACTCCCCCAAACTTGAACTATTGTTTGTCCTCAAATAACAATAATATAACTCAACTCTACGAACAACATGGTTTAACAATATATCGTGTCTCAGGTTTGAAATTTGTTAGTCAGACAAATGAACAATTACAATAGTGCGAAAATTAATCAGTCTCCACCTGTGTTACATGCATAACCTGACGTGTGTGTGTGTGTGTGTGTGTGAAAACTCATGTCAACATCTTAAAATTGTGATTGGTTCAACACTTGTCCCAAAGTAGTCAAATATATCATTCCCTCGCTCGAGAGATACACACACCCCCAAACTTATGATTTTCCCTCAATTTTCCCATGGTGCATCCTAATTTCAAATTTTCAATTCTATTCCTCACCCTCTCGTAATTTGGATGTACCTTACTCTTACAAGTTCACACTTCAACAAATCGAGATTCTCCTATATTTTTTAGTGCTTCTACCCTTGAAACTAGACTAAATTACTTGCTTCTCATCAGAGGTGTAGTTTTTGTCAACTAAATGCCTGAGGTTTAATCCATGCATTTGAATGGACATAATTTTTTTTCTTTTTTTTTCTCCATTTCTCTCCTTTTGTTTTTAGCATCTTCTCATTTGCTTTCTGTATAACCCATATAGTGAGTTTTAGGTCGATGACTCCCAAGTCAGATGACTATAGGTAAGGTTTTAAATCACCCTTACAGCTTTAATCACCCGAGTTATGCAGGCTTGAAAAGATGCTTTTGTGTATTCAAAGATTAGTGCAATGTCCCTTTTTCTTTTAGACATCTAGCTTCTAAACTAGCCTCTAACTTAAAACTTTCACCTCGTTTTTAACTCAATGGATTTCAGACAATCCACACAAGGTTTTCATGTATGGAATTCCTATTCATCTCAGTGTTTCTTTACAACAGTTCAATCATCTCCAAACTAGCCTATATTTGAATTTATGGAATACGACATTAGAGTTTATTTGGTTGTATCACTAAGTTCCACTATCCTCTACATACTGAACCACATCACTAACTCAAAATGCTAACGTAAGTGACATGCATAGAAAATGTCAAGCTCACATAAGCAGGTATAGACTAATCCGATAACACACCATTTTCATCATTCATAGCTGATGCTTATTAGACCCACACAAGCGCACAAAGCAATAATTATAATCTAATGCTAAAAGATTAAAAAAAATAGAATTTGTTTTTTTGTTTTTTATTTTTTTAAACATGCGAAAATTGCAATAAAAAGACCAATGAAATGCTCATACTCCACCCCAAACTTAATTGAAACATTATCCTCAATGTTTAAGAAATCATAAAAATTCAAGAGTAGAAAGCACGTAAAGATTATGACAAATGTACAATAAAGTAAAGAGAATGAGGTTCAGAATACTCCCCGCCATCAGCTGAAGGTGGTGGCAGTCGTGCGAGTAGATCTGAGTATTGCAGCAAACTCACAAAAGTCAAAAGGAATAGAAGCCTGAAAGTACTCAAATAGATCGTGGTGTAAAGAAAGAAAATAAAA